>JASAMW010006954.1:0-28558 GCA_030247985.1 Epsilonema sp. ZAB3_2
TTTCCTGATTCTGTTCTTCCTTGGTTTCCACACTTATGGGTCGCTCTGGGTTTACAGTAGCTGCCCTTTCCTTTTTTAAGCGTCTTTTTAACGCTACAGCCTGCACTCTTTCTAGTCGAGTGTCAGGAGGGCGTATGGCCACTGGATCTCTGGTTACCTCCTTGCCCAGTGGGTCAATCAGCCGATAGCCCATAGCTAATAGGGCCGGGGTTCCCAACACCAGGTGGTGGCCACAAGGTGCTTCCTTGGTAAGCACGAATGGAATTTCGGTGAAGTCCTCAAGACCTTCTAGACTCACCCTCAGGTTAACTTCACATTGGTGAGTGGCAACCTTCCCACTTATGCTAAGCACCGCCATCTTCAGTGGAAGCGTACGGTAGGCTAGCTCTTCTGGGGACAGCCTGCCCTCCCTCATAATGCAATCCAGGAGTTCCTGGCTTATAGTATTCATGCCAGACCCTGTATCCAGGGTGGCTTCGCATGGTTTTCCCGCTACTTCCACAATAGAGGTAAACGTCAAGTCCTTCCATGCATTCTCCTTCATCTGACGAGCGTTTCCCACCATACCAGCGCCGATATTTTGAAAAGAACCAACAATTTTTACGTGATAGGGCTCATAAGCTTCCACCAAAAAGCACGAATCTTCGTGCTTCCATGTTGCGCCACGGATGCGCTTTTTCTTGGGCCCTGCATCACTCGATTCTTGCGACATTTTGACAGCAACAAGCACACAGTCTCTCTCTCACACAAAGTTATAATTTTAGAACTTTCGCGCAAAATCGGCTAATAGACGTCACTTAGCACTAATTGCCCAACTCTTTAATGTTTGAGGTGAGAAACGCAAACTAATGGCGACCATTATAGGATTGCCCAATTAGCCCTAATGGAGCATTAGCTAATGGACCGAGGTGAGAAACTGGACTTGCTTGGGTGTTGGTATAGCTTCACGACACATGAGAATGAAACAAGACACGGGCAATGACACACGAGCACATGAGCTTCATGAGCGCTTGGGAGTGGCTTTGCACACAAACTGAAACTGTACCTGTTTGAAAGATTTTTCTCCTACACTGATTGAATCATCGACGACAAAAATGAGGTCCCATTCTGGATCTCCTGCATCAGGACATACTTTATGAATGCCTGCAAGCAAACATTCACGGCACAAAATTGAAATTCACAACCCTGCGTAACGTTTAATGCCAGGAATATATAAACATATAGGTGTACATGCAAGCTGCGTACTGGATGCAGCTGTATACTGGAGGCAGGTGCAACCCTCAAAACCTGAGGAAATTGCACCCTTTTTTCCAAATGGAAAATATCGGTGGTTCTTTACCCTTAAAATGCGGTGCTTCATCCTTCTACTACTCTTGAAGCTACAGGGTGTCCCACGTAGACCTATCGAATGGTCCAGCCTTATAACTTCCGTATTACAGGAGACATCATGCTGAAATTTTGTTCCCTGAAACCCAAGAAAATACCATTTGTTGTGGCAAAATTTGAGCCAGATAGGTCAAGTAGGAATGAAAATACGAGCTTGCAAAGTTTCGAGCACGTTTTTCAACATTTTGAAATCAGTGGTGCCAATATTGACCTTGACAGCTCCTTGAAGGCAGTTATGAGCTGCATATCGCCTATATTTTTGAATCCTTTGTGTTCTGGACTGTGATGACGTTCAGCCAGTTTTTTGTTTAGCCATGTTGCCATGTTGGATGAGCTGCTTGACCATGCTGAGCAGAAGATTACAATCTTAAAACCATGCTCAGTGCGAAAATGCGAAAAACAGGGTCCAACATTTCCAAGCTTGTAATTTGATATCTGGCTCAAATTTTGCCACAACAAATGGTATTTTCTTGGGTGTCTGGGGGCAAAATTTCAGCATGATATCTCCTGTAATACGGAAGTTATAAGGCTGGACCATTCGATAGGTCTACGTGGGACACCCTGTACATCACCTCATACATAGATGCATTTGGCGTTTACCTAAACTTAGGAAGGCACACCGCACACCACGCTGTCAGTGACTACCAATAGGGCGATAAATGAGTGTCTGTGGATAATTCACTGTGAAAACGGCAAAAACTGCTGTTGAAAAAACCCTTGAGTATATCCCCCTCCCCCTCGTGTATAACCCCCTGATTTGGCCGCTAACGTTTTTTATCCCCGCGGGGGTTATACACGAAGCTTTACAGTACCGCATTCTGGGTTCTCCTCAGCATAGAGTCCCGCTTCACTGTATCCATCTCGCCACAGAACGTAGCGAGCGCATTCATTTTCATCCAATTGGTTGCGGCTGGGGGGCTTCAAATCGGGGTGAATGCATGCTCCCAACTGCAGAACGCTTCTGTCCATCAGTTTCCGCAGATGCTCACAGTCGTAATGCTTTCCAGGGTTGCAATTGCATTGAGAATCCATTGTGGGTAGTGCGCAGAAGTATTGTGACTGAAATAAAAGCTAGCATCAAATCCAGTACACAAAAAAACAACCTTATTCAAATATACCCAACACCACGCTTCTTCTGCGCATAGTACATGACCTCTTATCCTGTAGGTATTGTATTACCATAACAAGCCGCCTATAAAAATGAATATGTATAGATGGGTGTGAGGTATGGTGGGTTGGCGGAGGCGAAGAAGTGGCCAAGGGAGTGAGCAGGGCGATAAGAGATGGTAGCCCAGATGTGCGGGCGAGAGTATCGGTGGCACAGGTAGGTGGGGGTGGAAGCTGGGGAATGGCGAGATTGTACGGAATGCGAAGATAGGCGGCTGTTTGTCCCGTCGGGCCAAACAGGATTGAAAAGCCCTTACAAGTAGCATAGCAAAGATAGTGGAGAAGTCCAAAAGTTATGCAAATTCACCTACTCTATTCATACTTCCTAACTTTATGCAAATATCAACGATCTCGAACTACCGCATACTAAACCCAAGTTTACCGATTTATAGCATCCTGCGCCTATAGCTCAGTTGACTAAGGCGCAAACGGGTAAATTTTTCGTCCTCCTTCTCACCAGTGTATACGGTGACTGGGTTCGAATCCCTCCTCGCCCACTCCCTGTATCGATTACCTATTGTATACGGTACCCTTTCTTCCTAACATACAGTACGTACAATGCCTACTACTACTATTCCTCAGCACGTACGTACATAAAAACACAACGTACGTAGGACCCTTCAGTACCAGCAGGATTCCCTTCTATACCCACCTGTTGAGGAAACCAATCATTCTAGTCCTTACGGCTGAGGCCGTAAGGGCAAAAAGCAGGAGCTAATGTTGCAATAGGGATCATTTTTAAAAATCATTTACAGTCGCGCTCGTGGCGCAGGCGGTAAGACGGGCTGCGTCCGATCTGCCGTCCTCTGCGTCATGAGTTCCCACTCTCGCCAGGTGGGATTAAAGCGACTGGCAACCCCAGCGGCAGTATGGTGCGCCCGCTCGCTGGCTTCTAAAGGCACCAGTGCTTTCCTTCGGGTCTGCACACCCCGACCAGTGGTCGCTGATGGCTGTTCGGCTTCGTGCCAGGCCCTTCCCTGGTTCGGGCCATTGTTGGTCGTGCCTTGTGGCACTGGACTGGCCCACCATAACGGGCGTTGTTAAAGGTTCGGAGGAGACTAGGTGGGTTTCACCTACAGCCGACCCTGTGGGGTACGGTCTCGCCAAAAAAAAAAAAAAAAAAAATCATTTACATAAGGCCTCCGTGCATCCACGTGGATTAGGAGACTCACGAGGGGGGGGGACCTTACCCCTCCCCATGCGTCCACGTAATTTGTAAAGGGTTCCTTACTTACAGGATAGCGGAATGAGTCGGTCTGCAATTTTCCCGTACTGCCGTCGAAACATCCACAGTTCACAGGTCCACTGCTTTGGGTGACTTCTTGGCGGACGTCACCGCTCGGTCCTTTGCCATTGTTCCAAGAGCCGTTTGTGCACTCAACCTCGTAGATACCGCCACCCCGAAACCCCCTGGTTGGATCGCCGAATCTGTCGATGAAGCGCATCACCACGACTTGTGGAGGTTTTCCCGGGATGCAAGTGAAGCTTGGTCCTCTCTTCGGGTCTGGCACTGGAGTGGTGATAGCCGAAGCCAATGGAAGCGCAAGCAGGAGCTGAAGAAGCCACATGATCGAAAAGAAGAAGATAGGATGGCCTGTCGCCGAGCAAAGAGAGGAGCTCCAACCGAACCGACCGGTCAGCATCATGCCAGCAGAAAGAATACCGTCGCTCAGATGGAAAGAGAAGAGTTCCAAGTCGACCAGTCAGAACCGCGCCAAAAAGACAAACTGAAATGTTACGAGCAATCACGTACATAATGTAGATAGATGCAGATACTGTAAAACGAGATACGCTCGGATGGATGTAAACAATTTGATCAAACAAGATCCCAGTCCCCATATTGCTTTTGGAGAGACAAACGTTTAGGATCGGATTCAATAACATCCATGGTTTTCTTCATGGTAAATAAATGGTAATGATCATGGTAATTCAGACGGATATCGGACAACAAAATATTATTGTCTCCGATCCGAACTTGATAATTCTGAGAAAACATGGACATTGGTCAGATTCGGAAAGTTTTTTATCGCAGAATGGCATAAAATTGAACTATTAGCACAGACATCGAATTTCTTGTCTTCTATTTCAGGGTAATGGACGATAGACGCATCCTTTCGCGAACTTGTAAATCCTTATTATGTACATAAGTATTTAGGTATGTATAGTACGAACATATATTTATACGTACAATACCTACCTACGTTGTTCCTACTTGTACCATTCGGTGGTACAGATCGATCATAAATTAGTAGAGCTCTCACGGGTACCCGGACCCGGAACCCGGACCCGGGAAAACCCGGCTTTTTTTGCTACCCGGACCCGGACCCGGACCCGGAAAAATAGGCAAAAATCCGGGTCGGGTCTAAGGTGTATAATTTCGCATAATTTTGGCTTTCTGCTCGATGTAGTTTGAGCATTTTCTGAAATTTTCTCAAGAATAGAGGATAGTTATTTTCGAATTATGACATTCACACGAAATATCGAGCTATATTTTTCCAAATTTCCCACCTTGAGGTTATTCTTATATACAGTCTATTGCATATGTAGGTATGTATGTACGTAACGTACGTACGTACAGTTCGTACTGTTCCACATACAGTAGTATGCTGTACTTGTACAGTGTACGTACATAGCAGCAAATATTCCTACTACCCGACCCGGACCCGGAACCCGCGGGTCCATGGTTTCAAAACCCGGACCCGGACCCGGACCCGGATCAATGCAAAATGCCTACCCGTGAGAGCTCTATAAATTAGTAATATGCCACACATCTG
Source organism: Epsilonema sp. ZAB3_2 (assembly GCA_030247985.1). Taxonomy (NCBI): domain Eukaryota; kingdom Metazoa; phylum Nematoda; class Chromadorea; order Desmodorida; family Epsilonematidae; genus Epsilonema; species Epsilonema sp. ZAB3_2. The sequence goes on from JASAMW010006954.1 coordinate 5,328, forward strand.
TCATTTTACAGTAGGTGTCAATAGCACTTCCGGTGGGAGAGGAGCGGAAGTAGGCCACTTCCGCTGTTGTCCAATAATAAAAGTAACTATCTTATATACGGTAGGCTACTAATTACGTAACCAAACGCGTCTGCTCTTCTCAGCAAAAAATATCAATGAGTGAGGGCTTGTTTTCGTCACGATCACGTACACAGGGTGTTTGTTTACTCGAATATGTCACCTCAAAAGTGCCCATAACTTCTGCATTAATGCACGGATTTCAACCAAATTTTTTTTATTAGAATCTTGAGAATTTAGGAAACAAGCATGCAAATTTCAGTACTGTACGTGCACTATTAACGAAGTAACAACCGACGCCATTTCAGGCTCTATTTTTTGATGTGTCCATCTTCGTTCTCCAGCGCTTGTGCAGCCGTCTCCAAAACTCTGGAGAAGACTCCTTTTCAAGCATGTTCAGACTCAGAGCAATGATGGCATTGCTCCTTTTATACGTTTTTGCCAGTCGAAGCTGCAAAAGATCCGAATGGATGCTTGAATAGAGCGGAACAGCACACCTCCTTCCATGTGGACTTCAAAATCGAGCGCTTTTCACTACACTTCCAACTTTGACCCCAAAGTTTGAGGCTTCCTAATTCCCTTCGTACTTTAGACACACTAATGAAATGTTGCATGCTTGTTTCCTAAATTCTCAGGATTCTAATAAAAAAATTTTGGTTAAAATCCGTGCATTAATGCAGAAGTTATGGCACTTTTGAGGTGACATATTCGAGGTAAACACCCGGTATGTACGACATACATGAACGAGCAGCAGTCATGTTACCGTTACTTCGCTCGTCATCAAGCTAAAGAACGAAAAGCCTTTAGACTTTCTTTACTGTCACGTCACGTCGCACATTGACATTACCGCATGATAGAAACCTACGAACTATACACATACAGTACCTACACATAAAGTATCACAGCCGCAGTACTTGGGTTGAACCATTATACACTTTCCATATGCATGAGAACGAGAGGACAGAATATGTTGACGGCCTGCTGCAGCAGCTCACCGTAAAAAAAACTACTGTAAAGCTTCGTGTATAACCCCCTTCGAATATAACCCTATTTGGTGACTAACGATTTTATCCCCCCAAACCAAATTTTGAAAACGCGCATATAAAGCAAAATAAGCATGTTGGTGATGATTTGGCACACTTTACTTGGTCTCGTGTATAACCCCCTCGTGTATAACCCCCTCGAATCGGCGACTAACGATTTTTATCCCCCGGGGGTTATACACGAAGCTTTACAGTACTATGTATACCTTCAGCTTATTTCACCTGCTATGTACATACGGATGTAAAAGATGCATGTGAACATTGAAATACGTTCAGTAATGCCACCTGTACCTAAGGTTACGACTACTAATCATCAGTGCTCTTGGTCTTGGTCTTCTCTTCACTTCCTTCATCGGAGGCGGAGGAATCGGTGGCGTCGGTTTTCTTCTCCTTGTCTCCCTCCTCGGCAGAGTGGGCGTCAGTAGTGGTGGGTTGGGCGGTCATCTGCTGCAGTTGCGTGGTGTACTCGGACATGACCTCCTGTATCACTCGCTCCTCTCTCTCCTTCTCCTTCTTGCCGTAGAAGTGGCCGGCGAAGACCCAGATGCCAACCAGCACGAGAACGAGCAGAAGAAGCAGGACGAGACCCGCCAAGATCAACGCGGACAGCTGCCACCAGTAGGGCAGGCACTTCTCCTCAGCTTTCTCTTTCGAATGAGATGCAGCGTCTGAACCGTCCGATCCTGGTTCATCCGTGGAAGCAGTGGTTTGCCCATCCGTCTTCGGTGACTCCTTGCTTGGCGTGACTCGCAGAGTGATACGCAAGGGTTCGCCGGTGTTGATGGGAAGGCCGCAGGTCATCACTTCCACATCGCAGTCCACTTTGCCCTTGGGGGCAGTGGGCAATGGACCCAGGCTCTTGGTGATTCGCAAGAAATGAGGAAAGGCAATCAGCTCTGACCACGACCCGCACATGAACTCCGTATCGGAAGAATCCAGCTCCAAGACTGAAAGTGCACGGAAACAAACGCATTGAAACGTGACGCAACTAATGCAGAAGACATGAAAGACGAACCCAAACCCAAGCATTCGAGGGAGTACCCTATTATATAGTAATATCAAATGCAACTGGCTTATAGACGGCAAAATGCAGCTTTTTAGCTACGTATACTTACTGTGGTCCAGAGCGTAGAAAACCCAGGATTTGCCAGTTTTTGATTGAGTGCAGTCGATTCGGCCTAAGTAGTTGACCTTTTCACTGTTGTCACAACAGCAGCAGCACTGAAGTCCTTTCGCCTTGGACAAGTCCCAGCCAGATGTGCAGTCTCCAGGCAGTGTGCTAATGAAGTACCGGGTGGTTTTTAGAACTTTGCGATATATGGGTGACAGGACATTACAGTACAAGTTTTTGTTCTTAATCCATCGGACGATCGGAGAGATCACGTCTCAGTTTTTAAGGGGGCCTTGGGAGGATCGGAATGATGGGGGACTCGGGTTATGTATGTAAGTAAGTACCCTATGCCACGTAGGGTAGGTAAGTATATAATACCATGATATGAATACGTAAAGATGCCGACACGTCAAGCACCGTGTGACCTGACTAACGAGCACACTACTAGTGGTTTAGGCATTCACATTTACCCGATATTCCGGAATACGCTAATTTGAAAAACCCCTCCATAATCTCAAGATGGCCGCCCGGCCGCATTACACCCCTTGCGGCCACCCCGGCTACGGTTTGGCCACTGTTTTTCTGGCCGCAGCCACCCCATGGCCATGGTGGCCACGGCCGCAGGGTGGCGGCAAGCGGACGTTGCGGCCAGGCGGCCATTGCTGAGATTATGGAAAGGGGTTAATGTGCTTCAAGCAACGCAGTTGCAAAAGTCGAAAAAACCACCCTGTAGTCATCCAGCTGCTGAATGGTGCAGACTATTTCCTTCATATTACCACTGCGACAGGTTTTCCCTGGATCTTTCAGTTCCAGTTTCATTTTGGTTGTCACCACTTGTCCATAGTAGAGCTCTCCTTTCCAGTCATCCAATGTCCAATCTATTTCTATAGAAGCAGGTTACAGTACATTGGTACTGTACGTACGTAGGTATACCACGAAGCTCCCACAAAAGTCGTACACCCTGGGTCGGCGTGGACAGTTTGAAAAAATTTGGGCGCTGTCTATGCGCCGCGTGCACAACGCGGCGCGAGCGCGTAGACAGTTGCGAAAGAAGCGGACTGTAATTTAGCGCGCGTTTCGCAACTGTCTACGCGCGCGCGCCGCACAGCACGCGGCGCATAGACAGCGCCGGGATTTTTTCAAACTGTCCACACCGACCCAGGGTGTACGACTTTTGTGAGAGCTTGAGGGTATACTGTACATGAGGAGGCCATTGTTCGGTAGTCGTTCCTAAATTTCGGATTTTTGAATATCTTTTATCTATTGCTTTCCGAAAACCGAAGGGTAGGCTTTGTAAACAACTCAAAAATAGGGTAACCGAAAAAATCGGGAATTTCGTAAACCCGAAATTTAGGGGCGAAGATGGAACATACTTCCTGGTTTCTTTTCCATTATTCTCAATACGAGGGCTATGTAAGTATTTACAGTAAGGTATGTAATAGTATGTAGTACATGTACAGTAATGTAATGTAATGTAATGTAATGTATAATCAATGTAATAACGTAATGTGATGTAATGTATTGTGTGAAGTGTGAATTGTAATGTATGTAATGTCTAATGTAATGTCTAATGTAATGTAATGTAAGCTTGATGTAAGTAATGTTAGTACAGCTTCATTTTTGGTACTAGGGTACCGTATTTACCTGTGCATAGCCCCGAGAGGTCTTATATGGGGTTATGCATAGGGGGGCTATGCATTGGGGGGGGGGCTATGCATGGGACATTTTTTTATGTTTTTAGAGGTGCGCAGAGGCTGATACTTTTTAGGTGAAAAGCACGAGTTTTAGGGCATAATTGAGGTCAAAACAGGGTTATTCTAGTACAATACAGGAATACACCCCAAGCAGGCTTATAGGCACCTTAGCTTGGTGTGGGAGTGCCTATGGGTAGCTCATGACCAGCTTATGGGGTTATGCATAGGGGGAGGCTATGCATAGGGGGGCGGGAATGCACAGGTAAATACGGTAGTAGGACAGGATGGTACGTAATCAGTTACCACAGCGGTCGTATGGCCCTGTTAGCTGCACGCGTGGCATTTTGGCGGGGTCGGTCACCTGATTGAGACCGTTACATTTCGCTGCAGCCTTCAGTAATTCTTGCCGTGGAAGGAGGCGATGTCCGTTCTCCGTGCTTTCGAAGAGTACGGTGTCCAAACACTGGAAGGAACCGACGGGTTTCCGTGCTGGGCAAGTGGTAAGACCACTGTCCCTTCCAGTAGTAGCGTTTCTAAAACCGACGGTAGGCTGGGGCATACCTAAAGTACATTTTTACAAAGTTATAGGGTGCAGTTCTACCAAAACTTCGCCCGCTTGTTGAGAGGGAGGAATTTTTTGTCACTTTTGTACCGTGTTTAGTTTGCTTTATGCCATACAGTGCCACCATTCTGCTTACGACAAAAATTCACAAATTCGACTGATACGTGTGCTTGCTTTTAATGTTACAACATTGTCGTATTTATTCGTTAATACCTCTACGCCTAAGCCTTAACCTAAGCCTATACAGTATGTAAGTTTAAGCCTAAGTATTTTAACCTACATAGCTATTGTATGTACAATACAATGTACATAGGTGCTTTGACCACTATTGCGCAACATACTCTTGAAACTGTTGAACACATTGAGCACTTGGACAGTGCGAGCGTCGACGGTGCAGTTTGCAGTTGCAGATTCCTGGCTCCCAGCTTTCAACCAGAGCTCGGCATTCGAATCCAGAGTTCTCGTGTTAAACGGGCATCGAATCCGCAGAGTTCCGCCATTTCTGGGCCAATAGCTCGGCTTGCCAAACTCATCCAGCCAGGAATACGTGGGCAGATTCTCCACTTTCCGCTGATATTTGATGGTTCGACTGTAGAGGCAAGTGGTGACATCTCGTTCACAGAAAAGCTCATTACCCTTTTGTTCCGCAACGCGCCTTTTTGAGGTCGAGATCATAGGATCATAGATCTTTGCCCAACTGCACTCCACGTCTCCAAATGCTGTCCACCTAATCTGCACGTCTGATGGCTCCAGTTCTGCAAAATACGTATTGTTGGCGAAGGGCAGATAGATACATAAGTGTACCGTATTTTTGAATGTACAGGGTGTCCCATAATAAACTCCGGGGCTTTCCGCGGTAATAACTCTCGAGCTATAGCTCAGATTTCAATGCGGTTTTTTGCATTATGTAGCCAAGGCTTCAACTTAGAGGAAGGCAACATTTCATTATTCTACTTCAATTAGAACTGATCCAAAACAGCTACATTCTCTAGCCCCCCAATTTCTATGGACTTTTCCCCCAAATCAACAAATTTCGGCGCATTTTCTGGCATAGTTACTTTACTATCAACCCCTGCCAATTTTGCTCTAAGTGGTTCATAGCAATCCACTTGGCAAGAGAACTTGACGCGTGGTCGTCAGTTCAAAGTGTGGAAGCGTAAATACAAATTTGGATTATCTTAAAACCGCAATTCTACAGTACTGAGGGAAAATCTGAAAAAACGGGACCAAAACTTTGAAGGCCAATACAACCATAACCAATGAAGCTGCGCAGATGAAATTTTGCAAGTATCTAAGTTGAAGCCTTGGCTACATGATAGAAAAACCGCATTGAAATCTGAGCTTTAACTCGAGAGTTATAAGCGCGGAAACCCCCGGAGTTTATTATGGGAATGGGACACCCTGTATATCCCAATTGTACAGAGTGTCTCAAAATAAACCGAACACTTTTCCGTGCATGTAAATCTGGAACCACACGTTAGATTTTTATGCGGTTTTTTGTATTTAGTAGCCAAGGCTTCAACTTAGATGTGTACAAAATTTCAACTATTTTCTCCACATACTTCGGAAGTTGCGACGGTTTGAATCGAAGCTCAAAATCGACGTTTTTCTTCAGTATGGAGAAAAATTTCGGTCTTAATTTTTCAAGATACCCTGTTCCATGGGTTTGCTATGGTGGCACTGGGAATAATGCATGAGATACACATTTCCCAGCATTTTGGGACCTCTTTTTTTATTACGAGACTAATTTTATCTTGGACCCATGCACAATAGACCCCTAAATCGGCACTATCAGTTCGAAAAACCCTCGTTTTTGACCGCCGGAAAAAGAAGGCGTTTGAGCAACTTCCACTGAGCCTACGAAGCTAAAATTTTGTACACATCTAAGTTGAAGCCTTAGCTACTAAATACAAAAAACCGAATGCAAATCTAACGTGTGGTTCCAGAGTTACGTGCACGGAAAAGTGTTCGGTTTATTATGAGACACCCTGTAGTATATTCCCCAGTAGGCTATAACCATAACCCCCATTGGCAAAACCTAAATTTTGTCTTATGTATAGTATCCCCTGGTGTACAACCAGTTGCAGCTCGCCTTATTATTTTATAGCCATCAATTTCACATGGCATCGATTTATGTACGTTTTACTGTACGTATGGTTGTGGGGTAAAGATGGACAAGGAAATATTGGACACTTTTCCCAACCTGGGCTTTGTACGACGTCTTAGTGGACTTTACAATCAGAACAGCTAGGTCGGATAGTGCACTGGATTGGTTTAGTACATATTACTAGCCTGCTTTGGCCACGAGAGAAGCTCTGATGTGATGGCGGAATTTCGACCATGTCCGACTTTGCCCCACATTACCCTCTTACTTGATTTGACCACGTAGTAGTGAAATCGCGTGAGTGCTCCGGTCTTCGTTTCTTTCATCTCACAGAGCACTTTCGCTGGCCGCTTCCAGACATTTTCAGGTTGCAGCTGTTCCAGCATGATTGTCCAGCCCAACTTGCAGCTTCCTTTCACTGGCTTCGGGGCTACGCCGAGACATTTCTCCTGCTTTATTTCGCATGCCATGGAGCTGTACTTGCATTTCCTCTCCAGATTATGCTGAAGCTCGACGCTCATTGCTTTCAGTTCATACTGATTGTCCACTGAGATGACATCCCGATACATTCGAGGTGTGTAGACTATAATTCGAAAAAGTCTTTATTATTCTCGGTAAGGATGCGGGCGCCTGTTTTCGCTCGCCTACTAATGTTGGGCCCTCTTTTGTATCATTTTCCGCACTGAGCGTGGTTTAAAAGGGTAAATCGGCTGCTCAGGATGGTCAGGCAGCTCATCCAACATGGCAATATTGCGGAAAAACAATGGCTGAACGTCAGCACAGTTCAGAACACAACGGATGTTCAAAAATACAGGCGCATAACATCCCAATAGTTGAACCCTGGGGGGGTAGGTACGTGGTAACTTGAGGCGCATTTCCGCCCCAGTTTTCCAGTTGCGCCCCAAAATTCAGCTGGCAGAGGCGCAACATTTCTGTATGGTAGATATGAAGAGGTGCCGGAAGGTGGCAGGCAAAGTGGTGAATTTGGCATTTTGCCCCTAAGGTTTTTGTTGGCTACCTACCCCCCTGGAACCATTGATTTCAAAATGTTGAAAAACGTGATCGCAAATTTCAAGCTCGTAATTTCATCCCTACTGGTCCATCTGAGTCAAATTTTGTCAGAAAGTATGGCATATTCTTGGGTTTCGCTGGATCGTTTAGGGAGGTCTACGTGGGACACCCTGTATTATTTGATTTTTAATACACATTCCTTTCCTACATACGGTACTTTACTTACTTGTGTCACTTCGTTGTGAACACGGTTTAATGATCGCAGTTTTGCCCAGTGCATCAAACACGTCATTGAGTTTTTTCACCAAGTCATCGTAGTTGCCAAGCTGCAGAACATCGTTGTCATTCTGAGCAATTTTACGCAGAGACTGAGATGTAACGTCTTGACCAATGCCAATTGCAAGAATTCGAGTGTTTTTGCGAGCCAGCTCCTCGGCTGGGAGTTCTACAGGGTCCCAGCTATACAAAAATCGAAAGGTCTGATGGGGGTTATACACTGGGGGGGATATACACTGAGAGGGAATATACGTACATGGGACAAAATTTATGTTTTTTGCCCTGACGGCCTCAGCCATAAGGACTGTAATGGTAGATTCTCTCATATTGGGGCCAGCGATCAACCAGCGGCCCTGGGGTTGATGTGTGTGTTTGTGTGCTGTCTGTCTGTGATGCTATACAGAGTGTCCCAAAATAAACCGGCCACCTTTCCCTGTATGTAACTCTGGAATGACACTTGTGTCAGATATTGTATCTGAGTATGGTGCATGTGAGTGTTTGCAATGTCCGGTGGCGTGATTTCTGCCCTGTGTGATGTCATGCATAGCATGAATTAGACACGTGTACCGGAAATAGGTTTTTGGTTGCATGTATTGCATGTGCATGTTTCGGGCATTCTTTTCCTTTGTGCCTTCGTATCCAGTCGGTTATAAACTGTTTCTTTGCTTGTCCGTTCGACACAGAAGATTCATCAAGCCTTCCACTGTGCATGTACTCGCTACAAATGGTAGCAGAGCGTGGTTTCGATCCACGGACCTCTGGGTTATGGGCCCAGCACGCTTCCACTGCGCTTCCAAAATGATTCGGCGTGAGGATAGGGTCGGAAATATCAGCGCCAATATGCAACAAAGGGCGCGAGTTTACTACCGCCTCTACTTCAGCTAATATAGTGTTCAGCTGGTCATAGCGCATCATGTACGAGCCGACTGCTTTCTTTAGGGCTAATTTTACCGTACCAATCATTCGCTCATATATGCCACCTTTCCAAGGTGACAATTCAGTAATGAACTGCCAGCGAATGCTTTTGGTTGCGATGTAACTTTGCGTGTCTTTGTCATCGTGTACATGTTCCCACAGTTTATCGATCGTACTCTTGGCCAACTTGAATGTGGTGGCATTGTCAGACCAAATCTGCACTGGTGCACCTCGACGCGCCACGAAACGACGAAAAGCCAGCAAGAAACTTTCGGCTGACATATCGGAAACGAGTTCAAGGTGAGAGCTCATGTGGTGTTGGTGGACTTGATCGGAAAGGACGGCCAAAAGCTTTCGATTGAGGCTTATGCCGTCCCCAACATTTCGGCTTTTCATCAGAGAAATCCAGTCGCATGGCCGTCCGAATTACTTCCGCTCTTGCAAAAATATCCGTTGGCCGATCCTGCCCCGAATATTGTGGAGAAAGAGGCAGTCACTCTTCTGCTCGGCAACGATTACTACGGTAAACTTTTGTGCACTGACAAGAAAGTGCAGCTCGCCGAGAATTTCTTTTTGATCCACACGATCTTCGGTTACGTACCGTCCGGTTTCGTTCCTCACACCGCCAAAAACGGTGACGTGTATGCAGGACTATGCATGTTTGCTGCTTTTGAAGTGGACGAGAGGTCCAAAGCTGACGCCAAAACGGATAAAATCAGCTTGTACATGGACAGCGAACAGAGCGAATTTAGTGTCCTATTGGATCGCTTGTGGGCTCTAGAAGCCATTGGCATAAAGTACACTGAGGATTTGAAAGAAAGCGACGAAGATGAAAAGGTGTGGACCATGTTTCTCGACAAATTACAGTTCATTCCAGAGGAGAAGCGCTATCGAGTCTCTTTTCCCATGAACGAAAATTTCGAAAATCTGCCGGACAATTTTGGCTTGAGCTTGGGGCGATTACGGCGTTTGTTAGCACGACTGAAAGCAGATCCGAAACTGCTGCAGGGGATACAGAAAATCATTGACGACCAGATCGCAAAAGGCGTCATTGAACGAGCACCGAGCCAACTGATCAAAACGGGAGAATTCGGTAAAGTGCATTACATCTCGCATCATCCAATCATTACACCGGATCGCGAAACGACCAAAATTCGAGTAGTTTTGGATGCGTCCGCCAAATGCGGTAAAGGGGTGAGCCTTAATCAGTGTCTCTATCGCGGTCCTGTTCTTCTGCCAATGTTGATTGGCATGTTGATTCGCTTCATGATTGCCCAATTCGCCATCGTAGCGGACATAGAAAAGGCATTTTTGCAAGTGGGACTGCACGAACCCGATCGAGATTTGGTGAGATTTCTGTGGCTCAAAGATCCCACCAATGTGACGCTTGGCGATAATCTCGAAAACTTGGCGATTTGGCGTTTCTGTCGTGTGCCATTTGGTGCTAAAACAAGCCCATTCTTGTTGGCTGGAACCATTGCGTATCACATGGATTTGCAAGTCGAAACGGGCAGCCCACAAGAGGCTACAGTCGCTTCGCTAATCAAGCGCAATATCTATGTTGATAATGTGATCACAGGTGTAGATACTGTCGATGAGGCTAAAGAGATGTATCAGACCGGAAAAGCGATATTCCGCAAATGCAGCATGAATTTACGCCAATGGGCGTCAAACTCTCAGGAGTTCATGGACTCGCTTCCAAATGAGGACAAAACGGAAGCTGGGAAAATCCTCGGTCTGGCTTGGGATTCCAATGCGGATCAGTTTTCGGTGAAAGGCAGTCAAACGCCTATATTGCAAACAGCTAACACTAAACGCACGATGCTCAAAAGCATGGCTAAGATTTTCGATCCACTGGGTTTTTTCTCGCCGCTTCTATTGAAAGCGCGCGTTTTCTTGCAAAAATTAGCCAATAAGGAAATTGGCTGGGATACGGTATTGAATTCGGACTTGATCGAGGAGTGGAAATTTATTGCACAGGAACTGGCACCTATTAGTACCCACCGAATCGCTCGATTTATCGGATTTCCTGGTGTACGCAAAGAGAATGTCACGTATGACTTACTGTGCTTCTGTGATGCCTCGCAGATTGCATACAGTACACTGGTACTGTTGAGATGTGAGTATGAGGGACAGGTACATACCCGAATCGTGTATGCTCGTGCGAGAGTGGCAGAGAAAAATAAGCCACTTACAATCCCTCGCTTGGAATTGCTTGGTGTGTGGATAGGAATGAATGCGATTAGATTTGCCAAGGCTCAGCTTGACCAACCTGTACGCCATATGGTGTTGTTGACCGATTCCATGGCGGTGTATCATTGGGTCAAAAGCCAGCGCACTCTTAAAGTGTTCGTCCACAATCGCTTAAAGCAAATTCGTGCAGGCATCGAAGCTGGCGTCTCTGTTCGGTACATAAAGGGTACGGAAAACCCTGCTGATATTGCGACACGTACTCAGGTGTCCTATGATGAGCTTATCAATAAATTGTCATGGTGGGAGGGACCACAGTGGTGTTCGTTACCTATCGCAAGCTGGCCCCAGTACGATACGCCAGAAATTAATCCGGAACTCCTCAAACAAATCGAATGCGAATTCTCGACAAAAGAAAGCCAACCTTTGCATGTAATGGCAGCTGATATAGAGGGACATGACGAGACTACGGTCACGGCCATGAATGCCGATGTGAAAAAATCGGTCTCGCCATGCGGAATCTCAAATAAAGATTTTTCTTCCATTTGGCGTTTGCGTCGAATTACGGCATGGTGTTTACGGTACATTCGTAAGATATACAAAGTGCCGGGTCTGCCTTGTGGTAAGCATTTGCATGTGAGCGAAATTGAAAGCGCCAAGAAATTCTGGGAATTGTGGGTTCAAAGCAATTACTTTGCGGATCTTTTCCAAGCGCTGAAAGCTAATCGCCCTCATCCTTTGAGATCACAACTCGGTGCCTACATAGACAAAGAGGGTATCATCCGTTGTCGTGGTCGCTTAGCAAATGCGAATTTGAGTGCAAATGAGCTCGAGCCCAAATTAATGCCAAGATCGGCGCACTACACACATCTGTTAGCGTTGCAAGCTCACCAACAAACGCTACATGCAGGCATCGAACACACGCTAAGTCAAATGCGGAAGGAATATTGGGTACCGCATGGTCGTCAGGTGATTTGGTCCATGAGACGCAATTGCGTTACCTGTCAACGGTTTCATGGTGGACCTTATCTGACTCCAGCTATGCCACAATTACCAAAATCGCGAGTACAGCAAAGTTCCCCATTTTCGTACATTGGCCTGGACTATTTCGGCCCTATGACAGTCAAAGAAAATAAAGACGAACGTCGCAAGGTCTGGGGTTGTCTGTTTACGTGCTTTGTCACACGAGCTGTGCACCTTGAACTCGTTTCCGATATGTCAGCCGAAAGTTTCTTGCTGGCTTTTCGTCGTTTCGTGGCGCGTCGAGGTGCACCAGTGCAGATTTGGTCTGACAATGCCACCACATTCAAGTTGGCCAAGAGTACGATCGATAAACTGTGGGAACATGTACACGATGACAAAGACACGCAAAGTTACATCGCAACCAAAAGCATTCGCTGGCAGTTCATTACTGAATTGTCACCTTGGAAAGGTGGCATATATGAGCGAATGATTGGTACGGTAAAATTAGCCCTAAAGAAAGCAGTCGGCTCGTACATGATGCGCTATGACCAGCTGAACACTATATTAGCTGAAGTAGAGGCGGTAGTAAACTCGCGCCCTTTGTTGCATATTGGCGCTGATATTTCCGACCCTATCCTCACGCCGAATCATTTTCTGTCTTTGAACCCAAAAATGGGTGTGCCTCAGGGAGACTTGGAGACATTAGATGATCCAGATTTTTCACCACGCAAAAATAGTGCGGCGGATTTGCTTTCCGTATGGTTGAAGGGGCAAAGATGCTTGGAGAGATTTTGGGAGTGTTGGACAAATCATTATCTCGCTATGCTCAGAGAAAGGTCGAACAAAATGTCCAACGTACCGCATATACAAACTCCTAGACAGCCAGCAGTCGGTGATGTGGTACAAATACAATCTGATTCGAAAAGAGGAACGTGGAAATTGGCTATAGTAGAAAGCCTAAACCCATCACCCGACGGACAAATTCGAGAGGTACAAATACGATTGCCTTCTGGCAAAATATTGAAGAGATCTCCCAGGATATTATACCCATTGGAGGTATATGAGGAGAGCAAATGAAATTCTGTATGTACGTATAACTTCAAGCATACGCATTTATTTTGCCCTATTTGCACGTAGGTAATTCATCAATTCGTGGCTTACGCCACTTTCGCATTTTATATTCGCATTCATTCTTTGTTTTTTTTGTGCGTGCGAAGAGTTGTTCTTATTGCGTCTCATCTCGTTTTCTTTCTTACCCATGTCGGCTAAATGACTGAATCAGAAACGAAAGAGACAATAGCAACTGAATCCAAACCTCTTAGCAAACGAAAACTACCGACCTTATCCCAAATTCATGACCAATTGTACGCCGCTAAAACCGCAAACGATGATCAACAGTTTGATGAATGGATGAGTTATTTACATCAGAAGGCCGAACTTTTCTCCAAAAGAGCCAAAGTCAATCAGCAACGCCAACAGTCATCATCAAACGACCAAATCGTCAACTCCAATCCAACGACACCTCAAACACAACCAAAATTGGATGTGCCACAACCTCCGAAGCAACAGCAATTCAAATGCTTCATCCGCACCTGTCCCGACTCTTTCCATAGCACCTTACGGTGTCCCAACTGGAATGGTCCTTCAATGCAAGCAACCAATCCTCACGGAGAACGTAGGGATACTCGCGGGCAATCATTCGGTCGGGGGGCCCACCGACCTTTGAGCAGTTCGGGTAGAGGCAGGCAGAGCAGTGACAGGGGTGGCAGCTTCAGACATTTCAATGAACGCCATCATCCTCATCCACTTCCCAATCATCCTTTCGATCGTCGTCATCATGCAGTCCCGTACAACCCGCATCCATATCATCATTATCCATCCGAGCCACCTCATATGCATCCGCCAATGTACCGACATGAATACTCTTATGATAGCGGAAGAGATCGAGACGGTTATTATCGAGATGGACGTTCGTATTACGATTAGATTAGGTGATTATTTAGGTACATGACAAACAGTAGTTAGGAACTCAACTCTTTGTTTCGGGGACTGTCATGCATAGCATGAATTAGACACGTGTACCGGAAATAGGTTTTTGGTTGCATGTATTGCATGTGCATGTTTCGGGCATTCTTTTTCCTTTGTTCTTCTGTATCCAGTCGGTTATAAACTCTTTCGTTGCTTGTCTGTTCGACACAGAAGATTCATCAAGCCTTCCACTGTGCATGTACTCGCTACATGGTCTTTGTGTCACTCTAGTCGGCTCTGGTTGATTGAGAGGTGTCAAATAGACGCCCTCTCCTAGGATAACCGGCTAGCTGTCATCATCAAAATGGAAATTGTGTGACTTGAGGATATCCGGGTGTGGAGCTATTTTTAGGCGAAAGAACAGAAAAAACGCAGAGGAGAAGCGGTTCGTCGGAAGCGCCATCAGTGAAGGCCGCGGGCCAGAAGGGAGTCGAACCGCGGTCGTCAAGGAAGCAAGCGACACCGCAAGCACCCGCCCCGGCCGCCGGTAAACAGGCCGCCGGAGGAAAGAAAAAGAAAAACATGGAGCGCAAGTGTCCGCACGACCCCCAGTACTGTACGATGGCGGACATAATTTCTGGCGACGTTTTCGGCGACTTGGAGGATCAGAACACCAGAACTACGACGACGACCACACCCACACCAAAAACCAAAGAGTCACAGCCAGTTTTGAGCGTTTCACAGGCCACGATGAGCAAGACTCAGCAGTTGGAGTCGCAGCAACAGCAGAAGAAGGGGCAGAGAAAAGAAAAACCGGCGGCAGCTTTGACTCCAAAGACATCACTTAGGAAGGGAAAAGAAGGGGAAAAAGGAAGGGAAAGAGCCAATAAACCACCATCGGGGATGGTGGGGAAAATTGGGACGACTGGCGAAGCGGTGGTGAAAAGCGAGAGGTCACGGCCAACTTCGGACGATGGATCGGAAGTAGTAGTGCAGTCCGCCTGTCTGAAATGTGGGCACGCAGCGGAAACGAAGGATAGAAGACGGAAGAAGAAAGGAACAGAAGGGGACAAATTGGGCGATTTGGGGAAGGTTGAGTCGACTAGTGGCTTGTTCTTGTTGAAGAGTGATCGAACGCCATCATCGGAGTCGGAAAGCGAAGAAGATACGTCGACTGACGGATCCCACTCCCCCGTACTTCACGAAGAATGACCGGCAACGGTAGACAGTAGTGCGTGTAGGTAGAAAAGATGGATGCTTTGACTCCTGTACTAACATGCGAAAATAAAAGCGTTTACATGTACAATACACGAATACATTACAGTGTACGCTGTACATACCACAAAAAATAATATATCCTTGTATAGAGAAGGAGAAGAATGGCCTACTATGTACAAAATATATTTTTGCTATGTATAAGCCTGCTTGGGAGTGTATCGTACACAAGAATAACCCTGTCTTGGCCTCAATCAATTATGCCCTAAAACTTTCACCCCACACTTCTCATCAAAATAATTGGTGAAATTTAGTTCCAAACAAAGGGCAACGTAGCCTACTGTTAGGCTAAGTTGTCCATCACATACATATTCTTAGTCGTCTAATCGCTTCACGCTCATCCTTTTCATTTGTCTCCACCAGTAGCTTCGTGTAAAGCAGATTATTTTCTACGTGTAGCAAGGTGTACTTGAGACTGTTCAGTCCGTTTGTTCTCCAGCGGCTGGCAGTATGGGCTAGCAAACGCCATCTGCACGGATTTTTCGGGTTGCCTCCGTCGCTTGGATGCCATTGGGTGACATATCGTCCGATTTCTCGACTTTTCCTTTGGAATTTGTAGCCGTACGCCGTAATTCTTTTGTACATGTCGTCATCTTCTCCTCCCCATCCCCAAAAGGAGTTTGAAAACCCGTTCACATTGTTCACCTGTTCCCCTGTCAGGGCACTCACTCCACCGAAATTGTTGCCATAAAGGACGCTCCAATTGAACTTGTTTAACGCGGAGCTCATGTGAATTGGTTGTTGACCACATTCGTAGAGATTGCGCGAATCTAATGTATGGGCAGCAAATCCACGTCGTGAAAAACGAAACAGCTGAAGTTCGTTCCAGATTTCAGCGCCTCGACAAAGCCGATGTTCATCAGCTTTCCCCTGTTGAATGTGTCGCCTTTGTTCGGCTCCACTAGCCACAGCCGATAGTCTTGTTGCTGTCGGATCAGGAAGCGATGTAGGTGTTGCAGAAGCGTCAACAGATGTCGCTCTCTGTCCCTGTAGGGCACGATAACGGCGAGTTTGAATGGGGCTTTGCACTGCAGAGGTCTGCCGGATGTCTGCTTGTAAGCTGACCACTGAAATTGGTTCTGTAAAATGCCTCCAGTTGAGCGAAACTCTGACTATTTTCCTCTGCAGTTTCCGCATCACTGTCATTGCAGCTACTATTTATTTTTTTACAAGGTACACTACGTTGTAGAGTGCTTCTTTGGAAATGTACCTTGGACACCTTTTTTATGGTCCAGCAGCCGTTTTCCAAAGGGAGCGTGTACAAATTACGTCAGGTGGTAGGGGAGGGGGGACCCCCCCTCCCCCTGGCCCAGCCTCTGACGTCAGTCTGACGGGGGGGGGGGGGGGGGGGTCGGCGCTCAGCTCAATATTCTGACGCTGACGGGCATTAGGGATGATTCACAAATTACGTCAGGTGGTAGGGGAGGGGGGACCCCTCCCCCTCCCCCCTCCCCCTGGCCCAGCCTCTGACGTCAGTCTGACGGTGGGGGGGGGGGGGGGGGGGGGGGGGGTCGGTGCTCAGATCAATATTCTGACGCTGACGGTACTGATACGCACATACATTACAGTACATACATATTACTGTACATACATACTACATTACTGAGTACATTACACACCTAACATACTGTATACTATACCATACATACATGCATGCAGTCAGATGCATATGCAAGTACTATTACTACTAGTCACCACCTCTGACGCTGATGGTGGGGGGGGGGGGGGGGGGGGGGGGGTACGGCCTTGAGGCCAATTCTGACGCTATTCTGACGGTATACATACTACATTACTTAGTACACACACAACATGCTGCATAGTATACCATACATGCATGCATGCATGTATAATGCTTATGCATGCATTCATACATACGTATACGCAAGTACTATTACTACTGGTGTCACCACCTCTGACGCTGATGGGGGGGGGGGGGGGGGGGTACGGCCTTTGGGCCAATTCTGATGCTATTCTGACGGTCGGGGGGGAGGGGGGGGGGGGTACCCATCCATTTCGGCTGAAAACCACCTGACGTAATTTGTACACGCTCCCAAACCTATTGCGCCTTCCGCATTACATTGCTGACCAGTTTAAAATCTAACCCCTCCTGTATGCTGAGATATGGCTGTTGGTAGGCCCAATTTGCCCCTCATGTGCCAGCCACTTTTTTCAAAAGTTCTTACCATCATTTTACTCCATTTTCTTCGCTGATTTCGAATTGGGGCATGCCCCTTCGATATTTTGATAAATACACCACCAAAATTGACGAAAATGATCAAATTAGCCAAAATTACTCCTTTTTGGGCTATATCATGGTGTATTCATCAAAATATCGAAGGGGCATGTCCCAAATCGAAATCTGTGAAGAAAATGGTGTAGAATGATGTTAAGAACTTTTGAAAAAAGTGGCTGGCACATGAGGGGCAAATTGGGCCTACCAACAGCCTACTCAGCATACAAGAGGGGTTAAGTTTTAAACTGGTCAGCAACGTAATGCGGAAGGCGCAATAGGTTTGGAAAACGGCTGCTGGACCATAAAAAAGGTGTCCAAGGTACATTTCCAAAGAAGCACTCTACAACGTAGTGTACCTTGTAAAAAAATAAATAGTAGCATTTGTCAATGGAGGTGGCCAAATGCATGGCGGTGTAGAGTTTCCGGTACTCTACGGGTGTAGCGGTGACACGCACGCAGAGGTCCCAGTCTCAGATGATCAGTCTGTCCACCCGCTAGAGACTCGCTAATGCTGACCCTCGTCTTCGTCTGAGTTGATCCTTGCTCTTCGGAAGGCTGAGGCGGACGTCCACTCGTCTAAACTCGGGCAGCCTCTGCAAGCGTCCAAACCTTTGTGATGCAGGACAGAACTCACCCTGGACTCGAGTCTCCTCGTAGACCTGGGCCACTTCCTAGGAGAGGCACCCAATCCCGGTTCCACCCCCCCTGTGTTCCGGACAACGGAGGGTCGGTCAACAGCCTACTTACTGCCTTCCATGGTTCTGAGATCCTCGGACACCTCCGGGAGTGACCAACAAGGATGCAGCAACAGGTACACAGTTTATTAGTCGTCTGACATACATACAGCGAAGATACGGGCGCTCAAGGTCAGTAGATAAAAGTACGTCTAGGTGATGCACAGCTAAAGCGTTGGCTGGGTCGGGGCACTGCAGTCTGGATAGAAGATAGCAGAGAACGTCAAGGCAGGCTTGGAGCTCCGAGGCTATACAGTCTCGTCTCTCCCCTCCTGTCTGTCAATTCTCGCTACAGTAGGAAGACTGCTCTCCTGATGGTAGTCTTCTTGCAGGGCTCGCGATGAAACCAGAGAAGTCCCAACGATGATCTTCTTGACACACTGACTCTGGCTGGCTGCACTCTCCTTTTATATGGTACATATCTCCCAAGGGGTGAGCGCCGTCTCTGTCGCGTCTGGACTGCCTGACTGTGTCTCCGCATTTGCATTGCCCGCTGATAGTCTTTTGGCAATGCGCCCACCGCTCGCTCCCATCCACCTCGGACCCATGATGAAAAGTCTTGTCCAAAACTTTACAATTGGTTCCCAGGGGATAGTCGTGCCCACACGACGATCGAATCCGGGCCCTTATCCTGGGTCGTCTGGGAGTCGAACGAAGTCTCGCCCCTCAGCCAACGCTTTGCTTCCCTATCTTCGCATACATACCTAAACTATACAGCTAAAACCTAAACAAACCATTACATACTGGTTAAGTCCTACGCTCATGCCCGTTTGCATGCTATTAACCTAACTGCACATGTACCTTACAGTGGTCTGTCCCTAACCCTATTCCTAATTATAACACAGAACTAATAATAAACAAGAAACACGTATAGGGGTTAGTGGTTTATTCCCATCATGCAGGAGAAGTACGTAAGTCACAGCATTTGTATCAAATGTATGTAGTAGTCATCACAGCTTACAGTACAGTACCCGAAAGAAGTAAGTAAATGAAATGTGCCCTTTTGTGTTACTTCAGAATTGATTCCGTCTGGGTGGCAGATCTCTCCCTCACTTCTTCTGGTCTTTTCCCAAAGCCTTCTTCTTGGGCGGCTTGGGATAGGCGATCGCCGTCTGAGCTGGAGTAGCCGTCGCAGTCGTCTGAGGCGGGGCGGATCTAAGTCCCGTCGACTGAGGTCTGGAGCGGATCACCACTGGTGAGGAGGGCACTGTACCCATGGAGCGGCTGGCGTGGACGCTCGGCGGCTGCGTACCCGAAGTGGAGCCCGTGGCCTGCGCGTACGTCTGAGCTCCTGGCGGCAGCTGTCCAGCCGGCGGTGCAGGTCCCATCGGAGGCGGCTGCCGCGCTCGCTGCCGACCCCACCCTGCCACTCCGGCTGGGGGAGGGGGCGGCGGCGGCGGTACGGCTCCTGCCGCTGCTCCTGCTTGGGCACCCTGCGGCTGCGCTGGTGTCAGAGGCACAAACGCCTGCCGCGGTTGGCCATACGTCCCTCGCTCGGCCTTGGGCGTCTTCAGCACCGTCACGGCCTGCTGGTCAAACATATGTCATACTCGTGGTTGATTGGTGGGAAGATGTTCTCCCACGCGATGTTGAAATCCACCACGTCTGGATTCATTTTGGCAGCCACAGCTTCACGTCTCTTCGCCTCGCGCTCGGCGAAGAATCCAGCCTGCTCCACCTTCCACTTGTCGTATTCGGCACGCACCTTCGTCCAGTTGATCTCCGGCTTGGTGGGTTTCCAGGTGCACAGCAGAATGGCATGCCTGTGGGCGTCTTCGCGTCTGTCTCCGCGCAGTTGCAACAGCGTGCACCAGCGTTCTTCGCTCCGCTTCAGCTCCGGATCGTACCATTCGGCAAACACAGTCCGGTGCATATAGCCCTCTGGCGGCGTGGTGTTGAAGTAGACTTGGCGGTATCGCTCCTCCCTCATCGCCGGAATTCCATTTGGACCTGTCATCTGCCGCAATCTTCTGTCGGCCTCTCGGTAGTCTGGGGTGATGTAGCCTCTCATGTAGCAGAAGAGAAGCCACAGATTCTGCATCAGGATGAAGAAGAAATTGGGGCTGATGGCCGGCGAGTTGCCCCGGAAGGCCGTCTTCCCGAATCTATCCCGATCAGCAGGATCACCTGGTTTCAGGATCCCCCCTAGGCCGTTGAGGTAGTCTTCCCCTGGATGGTTCTTAGGGATCGCCTTTCTCGGATCCGGCTCCCCTGGTCCAGGCAGTGGCGGGTCATCCACGTCGTTCTTCACGTAGCCCAAACGACGCCACTCGGCTGCGTTGTAGCATCTGGTGCCTTGGAACAGATCTCCTCTCTGTCCACTGCGGCGTTCCTTGGGCAACAGGCCCGTCTGGACGTCATCGATATACGGCGGCGGGTCTGGAGTCAAATTGGCAGCCCGCGGTTTGTAGGCGGGTCTCCACGCTCGCCCGGCTGGCGGATCTTGCTGCACCCCGGCCCCGCTGGCGGCAGCAGGAGCTTGGGCGGCCCCAGGGGCCACAACCACAGCCACAGCTGGCGGTGGCTGCTGTGGTGCAGGTGGTGACGGAGGTGATGCGGGTGGTGCTGCTGGTGGTGCCACTGGTGGCATCTGGGCTCCAGCCTTCCCCATAGGCCCCGGAGGTGCCGGAGGCCGGCCGGTGCCCACCTGCCACTGTGACAAGGCTCTGTACAGCTGCGGGTTGACAGTTCCAGGCAGCTGTTTGGGGGACGGAGCAGTCCCGACTGTAGATGCGGCACTAAGGCTGGCCGCGGTCGCTGGGTGGCTCATCGTGTGCGACTTCGAAGGCTTCGGCATCCCTGTTCTGTAGGCGTCTCGGGCGGCTCCGGTGCATGGCAAGTTCCTCAGATGCGGTGGTAAATTCTGCAAGATGTTGGGCGAATCCGTCTGGGGTTTGAGCTCGGGCAGTTCCGGCGCCGCAGGCGGCTGGGTTACCATCCTCTCCCACTCCGGCCACGGCCCCAAAGGACTGGCCAAGGTGGAGAGGTCAGCCGAGTCCTGCGACGAAGAGCGGGAAAGGCTGACCACAGCCGCGGCCGGCTGTCTGAGGCTCTGTCTCCCAGGGCCTCCCCGCTGGAAGCTCTTCGGACGTCGCATGGAACCGGCGCGCTTGAACAAGCCCACGGCAGCTGGATCGCTGTCATCCGTGTCATCCCGGTACTTGCCCATCACCTGAGACTGCTTGGAGCGGGGCTGTCTGGCTTCATCCGCTCTTTCTTCCACAGAACGCCGATTGAAGCTGAGGGTCTCCAAACCGAAGACGTCGAAAAGGTCTCGGGCTTCCTTATGCCAAGCCATTCCATCCCACTTCGTGCGCTCTTCCACCAGCTTGTCTACTTCTGCTTCTGTGGGAGACGGTGGCAACGGCAAGTTGTTCTTGAAGTGGAACTGCATGTAGGCGATATTCTGCAGCGTTCGAGTGCTGGCACATTCCACTGCCGTCTTCACGCGGACCGGATCTTTCCGCGGTTCCTTGGCGTAGACCTCATACTTTCCACCGGCTGAGATGTAGTAGATGGTGCGAAACCCTTCCAGATTGTCTCGCTCTCTGGCTGGCGTGGTCACTTCGGCTGGTAGTTCCGCTTCTGGTGTGCACATCGCGTAGTACATCTCCATCAGCAGGAAACTGCGAAAGACCGTCTTCATGCCGTAGGCCTTGATATGCTCCTGGGCTGTTTTCATCATGTCTGGATGCATCGGTACGCTCTGGACTGGGTCTAGGATGAAGCATCGAATGTACGACGTCAGCGTATGATAGGGCATAGGCAGATATTCGAGCTCTTCCGTCTGGATGCGGTGGTCTTGATATTCCGCCACCAAATTCTGCAGTTCTTCCTTCAGAATTCCACGCGGCCTCTGGAGATACTGGGGAGTGGAGTCAGCCAACTCCGAATACGTGGCCAAGAGCACGTCCACTTTCTTATTCAGCTGCGCCACCAGTAGGATCTCCGCTCGCTGCACTGGGTCGCTAGCTTCCCAGAACTCGCTGGGGATTCCGTAGGGGACGTGCTCGTTCGGACGATGGATTATCGGCCAGGTCTCCCAATAGTCGTCGCCGTCCTGCACGTAGTGATACGTCGTCAATTGTCCCAGCTTCTTCAAGTTGAGCATGAGCAACGTCATCAACGACATGCCCTCAGGCAACGTTCTCGTGTCTCCATCGTAGATGCCGCTATCCAGAACCTGTTGGATAGTCTCCATATCTGCCTGCGCTGGTCTGGTCATGATCTTTCCGATGATGGTCTCTGGCGTCTGACTGTCGAGTTCCTCCTGATCCGTCTGAGCTGCCGCTGCACCAGAGGTTGATGGCCCAGGGCCTGGAGTAGGAGGCCCCCCTCCCGTTTTCGGCTGGGCCGGAGCCCCTCCGACCACGGGCTGGTTTCCTCCTCCTCCTTGCCCCAGTTGTGCCTCTGTAAAGGTCTTTGCAGGGATGTTCTGCACGTCTGGAGCATTTTCAAGAGCCTTCATGGTGCGGTTGAAGCGCCATTGAGAGATGGGCGACGCACTGTCTGGGTGGCCGGTGATCACTCTCGCCATCTCGTCTGGGGTGAAGAGAGCCCTAGGGGCAGGGAAGGCCTTCCACTGCTTCTTCTTTTCTGTGATCTGGTTGTACCAGTCGTCCATCTGCAGCAGTGGCGACTCGTCGTCCTCCTTGACCCTCATCACGTTGCCAGGCAGCAAGTCGGGTTCCACCACTCCCAGCTCATTCAAGGGGATGAACAGCGGCCCCACCGGCTTGAACATCTGGGAGTCAACCTCGTGTCGCTCGTCGAAGGTCATGGTGCGGACCAGTGCTCTTCTCTCCTGGTTGCGGGCCATCAGGCACGTCTCCTCGTGGCCGTAGACCACACAGCGAGTCTTCCACGTCTCTCCCAGGATGGGCTGGAGGTCTTCGGCAATCATGCCCGTTTTTCCTGAGATGTTTCCAGCTGGGTCTGCGAGGAAGTGGAACTGCTGAATCAAGGACGCGTCTGCGACCTGCCAGAAGTAGTACTGGGTCCGCTTCTGCATGAGCTCTTCTGCTGAAGGGTTCTGGATGTTCTACGCCTTCTCTGGGATGTTGTAGCAGTTGGGCCAGTGATTCAAGTCGACCAG
>JASAMW010006955.1:0-47533 GCA_030247985.1 Epsilonema sp. ZAB3_2
CGGCAAATATCTTTCCGTAAAGTATACTGATCAGAGTCTGGTAGGAATATGCGCGAACAGCAAACAGATGAGGCAGGACGAGAATCGTAGCAGGAGAGCGGACGTGTAGTTGTTGTAGTAGCAGTAGTTGTTGGGCTGGCGGTAGTAGCGGCAGTTGCGCTTGCGCCGTTGCAGTAAAGCAGGAATATATAACATTATAGAGGGGGAGGAATGTGTACACTGTGTAGCGAGGCAGAAGCAAGGCTAGCGATCCACGGAACTACTTGGTCCCTAGCCTTGCTTCTGCATTTTGCCTCACTACACTGCTTGCATCCTCCTCCTCCCCTTATAATGTTATATATTCCTGGCAGTAGTCGCGGTCGCCGCAGCAGCAGATGTTCGACTCGATGCGCGGTCCGGAGATGCGCGTGCACCCCGCGCCGAACACCTGGCACGTGTTGATGAGCACTCGCGTGTCGTGCGCGCCGCACCCCCGATTCACCTCCAGCTCGCCAGAAGGCAGTCGCGTCTCCACCTTCAGGCACCACTGGTACTTCTCCGTGGTCTAGGAAAGCAGGCAGGTCACTGGCAATTTCCCGTACCCGACTGTTGACAGGAACCGGTTGCACAACCGACGTCAACCGACATGTTAGTTGCGCAACTACGGTACTCACCCACCCAGATGTCGGTTGACGTCGATTGTAGCCAGTTGTCAACCATGATGAGAAAATTTGGTGGGTGTTAGTTAACCCCCTCCGTAATCTCTTCAGATTGCTGCCTGGCAGCAATATCCGCTTGCAGTCACCCTGCGGCCTTGTTGGCCCCCACACCACGACTATGGGCGGCCATAAGGCCGGCAGGGTGGCCGCAAGGGGTGTATGCGGCCGGCGGCCATCTGAGATTATGGAAGGGGGTTAAGCCAGAGCAGGCACTTTGCAATGTGAAATGGCCACAATGCTTTAAAGTACAAAGACGTATTAGGAAGGCTGAAGAAAAAAAAATAATTTTGTGATGTGCGAGACAGAGAAGCCAAGTGACCTGACCGTCATACGATGGATCCACCTCGGATGGTCGGCACGTCGTGTTAAGAAAGCCATTGGCAGTGAAAATTTGTCGAACACAAATCAGGCCATCAACCGCCGTAATTGCCGCATTCGTCGCCACAGCAGATTTACAAGTTGCACAGAAGCTGAGAAGGCGCGCTGGGGGTCAGATCCATCATCACAGTACAACATTTATTGCTCAGGAATTGCGATCGACAATCGGTAGCGCGCCGATAAACTGCGAGCCGCGACAAAATAATTTATTGAAAGGGCGACGAAGCCCAAAGGAGAAATTTCGTTTCATTTCCTGTCGTCACCGAGCAATTATCACATATTACCGCGAATGTCACTCGCCAGGAACTACAGCCACCTACTGTACATACATTCCTGTGGCCTTCCGAGTCATAAAGGTATGTCCATTTTGGAATGCAGAAGCGGCGCTGTACAAATAATGTGTGTAAGTATTTTAAACCAGAAGCGACGGTCCGTCCTTCATTTTGTTACGGGAAGTTACATAAGCGTAAAGGGCTGCTCCGTCTCGTGGTAGTTTGGCGGAAAAGCCCAGCTGTGCCCAAGACTGCGTGTCGCCTTATCAACGACGCTGAAATAGCCCTGATTGAATGAAGCCTGAAGGTTGCCTGCAAGAAAGCAAGGGGGAAAGTTGAATCTCGTTTGAATCAAATTGCCTCAAATGGCAGCGGGCGACGGATGGGGTATAGCTGACATCCGAAGCAGCAAAAGATTCGACTGGGCTGGTTGGCTTGGATTGACAGTCGTTTTTCCAAAAAAGGCAAGAAGCCAAGCTGTGCCACGCATGCCAATCCGGCAAATATTTCTTCTAAAGTAAACCTAATTTTGGACGTAGTACGTATTGCCTGCTACGCAGTACAGTCGGTCTAAGAGTGATACACTTTTCAGTCGGCAAGATTATGTAGCGTGACTCTATTCCAGCAAATTTTATTCACCGACAATTCGAGTGTATTCCGTATTGTATGTGAATGTGTGTGCAATAAGCGTATTAAAGGCGAGATGAGGCGTACTGCGTGTGTAATGTGTGCGTACGTTCGTAAGCGGTGCAATTAGGTGGGATAAAGCAACGGTCCATAAGAAAATAGAATAATAGACTACCGAATACCTACGTACATGTACACCTTGTGTAGTCGTTTTGTTCTGTGTAAAGTTTCATGTACTACCCCAATCAATCGGGTAAATAAAGAAACAATCGCGACCAATTTGCGCAGTGTCTACTGTACAGTACGTGTGCGTTTTCCAGTCGTTAAGCCAGCTAGCTCTTTGAAGCATAATATCTCAATATGAAAATCAGATCGTTATACACAAAATAAGGCCTACTAAACCTTCAAAAAAGGCCAAATTTATCGGGTTATAAACCAAACTTTACAGTGCCTTGCCTGCCTAGGTGATATCGTACTCACCGGCGTCACGTTTAATCTTTATCACAGATTATCAAAGGCTAGCCCCTCAAGCTATTTTTATACTTAATTCAATCCTGGACTAGAAGCAGTTTAGAAAAGAACCATTAGGTATGTCTGCACTGTATGTTTGTGGGGACTGAAACTACCGTATGTACAACAGTACGTATAATGCAAAACTCAGAATCGTGATTCCAGACGAGACGAATGGGTTTGAAGACGTCTGTATTAGCGGACTTAACACAGCGGTCCACTCCGCTGTACAAAGTATTGCGAAAGCGTAGACACCGTCTAAATAAGTGTACCAATACCGTATTTTTGGGTGTATAGCCCCATGGGGCTATACAAAAATCGAGAGGTCTGATGGGGGGTTATACACTGGGGGGGGGGGGGGGGGGGGGGGATATACATGGGACAAAATTTATGTTTTTGAGAGATGTGTAGAGGCATGTTTTTGAGGTCAAAAGTACGTGTTTTAGGGCATAATCGCGGTCAAAACAGGGTTATTCTAGTGCAAGACGTGCTCAGCTAAGCTTATAGGCATGGTAGCATGTTGTAGGAGTAGCTATAGCTAGCTTATGACCAGCTTACATAGGTAGGTTAGGTACCTT
This sequence comes from Epsilonema sp. ZAB3_2, assembly GCA_030247985.1. Classification (NCBI taxonomy): domain Eukaryota; kingdom Metazoa; phylum Nematoda; class Chromadorea; order Desmodorida; family Epsilonematidae; genus Epsilonema; species Epsilonema sp. ZAB3_2. Next base: position 3,064 of record JASAMW010006955.1, read on the forward strand.
CCAGTACATGGGGGGTTATACACCAGGGGGGATATACATAGGACAAAATTTATGTTTTGCCGATGGGGGTTATACACTGGGGGATATACTCAGGGGGGATATACACCCAAAAATACGGTAATTTGGCGCCACTTATTTAGAAGGTGTCCACGCAAGCGCCGTACTTTGTACTTGTAGGGCCATCCATTTGTCCATGTAGCTCCTTCCATCACACGTCTCCAAACCAATTCGTCCCTCCGGAATCACGACCCGTGGAAGAATAACAATATTTTTTGTCAAACACTTTTATCGGCGAGCCGTAGTAGCGTTTCTGTAGCCGCGATGCGCTACACCTGCCGCATCTTCGAGTCTTTGAATCAATCCGACGACGAAGTAGGCCAACGCCATCAGCAGAACCACCACAATTAGCAAAATCAGAGCAGAAGTGAGCCATACGAAGTTTCGGCCGACGAAGCGTCGAATTCGTTCCTGGGCGAGACTCAGCTGTCGACCTCGCTGATTTCGGGACGGCGGCTGAATCGCCGGACGCCTTGCAACTACTGTCGGTGTAGCCAGAATTGCAGTGGCTGCATCATTGTACGGAACAGAGCGACATTCCTCCGTTGAGTTGGCATTTTCCGCAACGAGCGGCGCCTTAGCAGGATCATCGGCGATCGATTTTGGTGATGGACTACTGACGGTCTTTGCCTTTTTCCTTGCAGCATGGTTGTTCGTCTCTGGCGGTATTGGTTTGGTAACTTTTAGCTTGGATTGGATTGGTGGTGGTAGTAGTCCTTTTTCGACAGATAGGCGAAGATCAAGCTTGGGAGCGGTTGGATTAATGTTTGCAGCAGGTGACGCTGGAAGTGATTTGGAGGCAGCCGGTGATTCTGAAACAAGCACATTATGTAATGTACGCATTGCAAAGCAACGATAACGATAAAGCCGAAAAGGTACAGAACACAAGATAGCAATGGACATAGGCTTAGGCTTAGGCTTAGCAATGGACATAGGCTTAGGCTTTGCAATGGACATAGGCTTACTCTTAGGCTTAGCAATGGACATAGGCTTAGGCTTAGCAATGGACATAGGCTTAGGCTTAGGCTTAGGCTTAGCAATGGACATAGGCTTAGGCTTAGGTTTAGCAATGGACATACCTAGGCTTAGGCTTAGCAATGGACATAGGCTTAGGCTTAGGCTTAGGCTTAGCAATGGACATAGGCTTAGGTTTAGGCTTAGCAATGGACATAGGCTTAGGCTTAGCAATGGACATAGGCTTAGGCTTAGGCTTAGCAATGGACATAGGCTTAGGCTTAGCAATGGACATAGGCTTATGCTTAGGCTTAGCCTTAGCAATGGACATAGGCTTAGGCTTAGGCTTAGCAATGGACATAGGCTAGGCTTAGGCTTACCAATGGACATAGGCTTAGGCTTAGGCTTAGACTTAGGCTTAGCAATGGACATAGGCTTAGGCTTAAGCTTAGATTTAGGCTTAGCAATGGACATAGGCTTAGGCTTAGCAATGGACATAGGCTTAGGCTTAGGCTTAGACTTAGGCTTAGCAATGGACATAGGCTTAGGCTTAGGCTTAGCAATGGACATAGGCTTAGGCTTAGCAATAAGCTTAGGCTTAGCAATGGACATAGGCTTAGGCTTAGGCTTAGCAATGGACATAGGCTTTGGCTTAGCAATAGGCTTAGGCTTAGCAATGGACATAGGCTTAGGCTTAGGCTTAGGCTCAGCAATGGACATGGGCTTAGCAATGGACATAAGCTTAGGCTTTAGCAATGGACATAGGGTTAGGCTTAGGCTTAGCAATGGACATAGGCTTAGGCTTAGGCTTAGGCTTAGCAATGGACATAGGCTTAGGCTTAGCAATGGACATAGGCTTATGCTTAGGCTTAGCCTTAGCAATGGACATAGGCTGAGGCTTAGGCTTAGCAATGGACATAGGCTTAGGCTTAGGCTTAGACTTAGGCTTAGCAATGGACATAGGCTTAGGCTTAAGCTTAGATTTAGGCTTAGCAATGGACATAGGCTTAGGCTTAGCAATGGACATAGGCTTAGGCTTAGGCTTAGACTTAGGCTTAGCAATGGACATAGGCTTAGGCTTAGGCTTAGGCTTAGCAATGGACATAGGCTTAGGCTTAGCAATAAGCTTAGGCTTAGCAATGGACATAGGCTTAGGCTTAGGCTTAGCAATGGACATAGGCTTTGGCTTAGCAATAGGCTTAGGCTTAGCAATAAACATAGGCTTAGGCTTAGGCTTAGGCTTAGGCTCAGCAATGGACATGGGCTTAGCAATGGACATAAGCTTAGGCTTTAGCAATGGACATAGGGTTAGGCTTAGGCTTAGCAATGGACATAGGCTTAGGCTTAGGCTTAGGCTTAGCAATGGACATAGGCTTAGGCTTAGGCTTAGCAATGGACATAGGCTTAGGCTTAGGCTTAGCAATGGACATAGGCTTAGGCTTAGGCTTAGACTTAGGCTTAGCAATGGACATAGGCTTAGGCTTAAGCTTAGATTTAGGCTTAGCAATGGACATAGGCTTAGGCTTAGCAATGGACATAGGCTTAGGCTTAGACTTAGGCTTAGCAATGGACATAGGCTTAGGCTTAGGCTTAGGCTTAGCAATGGACATAGGCTTAGGCTTAGCAATAAGCTTAGGCTTAGCAATGGACATAGGCTTAGGCTTAGGCTTCGCAATGGACATAGGCTTTGGCTTAGCAATAGGCTTAGGCTTAGCAATGGACATAGGCTTAGGCTTAGGCTTAGGCTCAGCAATGGACATGGGCTTAGCAATGGACATAAGCTTAGGCTTTAGCAATGGACATAGGGTTAGGCTTAGGCTTAGCAATGGACATAGGCTTAGGCTTAGGCTTAGGCTTAGCAATGGACATAGGCTTAGGCTTAGGCTTAGCAATGGACATCACTGATGTCAGAGTAAAATTTACCGGTACCTTACCCGGGTAAAATGGCCAATTTTGGGCCGGGTAAATTTACTTTACTTTACCCGATGTAATGACTTATCGGGTAAGGTTTACCGGTACCCGGCAGTGTGGACGCTTACCCGGGTAAAAATGCTGAAAGTGCGGGTAAGTATGGCCAATGCTTACCCGATTTACTCGGCACATACTTACTTACTCAGTACTTACCCGGGTAAACGTACTTGAGCAAAGCGTGTGCTCTAGGCAGCTCAACACTCGCGCGCATCTAATTCCTTCCACGAGCCGGAGAAGACAACGCACGAAGGGTCACTTCAATGTTCGTTCATTCGCGCATACGTACATTATCTTATGTTATGTAATGTACTTTGTATGTACATTCCACGTATGTACGTATGTATGTATAGTTCAGTATGTATGTACGTATGTATGGTACAATCACTTACGGTCAGGCAAAATGACGGTGCCGATGAATGCATGTTGGTATGTATGCCGGATATAGCGTAGCGGCAAGCTATGTACCGCGATATTCAACAATAGTGGGCTACACACGTGGTGAGTAAACTCACGGGGAATTCCCCGTACGTATGCGATGAAGCATAGGGAGTCCGGTGAGTTCACCGTGAGTTTGAAACTCACCGTCGTGTGAACAAGTGAGAAAAATTTTGCGTTTGGGAGCAAGTGAGAATGCTCTACACGAAATATAAAACTCGAAGTTCAACTCGAAGTTCGAATTCACCGTGAGTTTACTCACCACGTGTGTAGCGCGCTAATGATAGGTCTGTTGATGGAAAACCTGGGAAATTAAGTGCAAAGACTCGAATGTAACAGTGACATAGAAAAACCTACATAGGCCGAGCTATTGCTAGCTTTTTAGTACTAAAATAATTTCCTAGTACTTACCCGATTTTACCCGGGTAAAATGCGTCATATGGCTTTACTTTACCCAATTTGACAGGAGCCGGGTAAATTTACTTTACTTTACCCGGGCTAGGGCATACCCGGGTAATTTACTTTACTTTACCCGTTTTTACTGAAGACCGAGTTGACATCAGTGATGGACATAGGCTTAGGCTTAGGCTTAGGCTTAGCAATGGACATAGGCTTAGGCTTAGCAATAGGCTTAGGCTTAGCAATGGACATAGGCTTAGGCTTAGGCTTAGGCTCAGCAATGGACATGGGCTTAGCAATGGACATAAGCTGAGGCTTAGCAATGGACATAGGCTTATGTAGGCTTAGCAATGGACATAGGCTTAGGCTTAGCAATGGACATAGTGTGACGTGCCGCGTTCCGTATGACGATAGCCGGGCCCGAAAAGGGGGGAGAGAAATAGGACCGAACGGGAATCGAACCCGTTACCCTCGGACACAGCTGCGGACTTAGGCAACCCCACCAGGGACCGGTCCGGGGACTTTTGGCTAAACTCGCCTTACATACCTAGAACTGGTTTACGTACACTACTACTGGCCTCGGACGCTATTGCCATACGTACGCAGTACGTAACATCCCGCCCGCCAAGCAGGCGCCCTCGCCGTCCACTACTGGACACTCCTGGTCGGAGGCATTTTGATCAAGGTGTCTGCCCAACACCTCCTGACGGCTTCGGGTTCCTTTTCGTCGGTCCTCCATGTGACGTGCCGCGTTCCGTATGACGATAGCCGGGCCCCGAAAAGGGGGGAGAGAAATAGGACCGAACGGGAATCGAACCCGTTACCCTCGGACACAGCTGCGGACTTAGGCAACCCCACCAGGGACCGGTCCGGGGACTTTTGGCTAAACTCGCCTTACATACCTAGAACTGGTTTACGTACACTACTACTGGCCTCGGACGCTATTGCCATACGTACGCAGTACGTAACAATAGGCTTAGGCTTAGCAATGGACATACAGTAGGCTTAAGCTTAGGCTTAGCAATGGACATGGGCTTAGCAATGGACATAAGCTTAGGCTTAGCAATGGACAGAGGCTTAGGCTTAGCAATGGACATAGGCTTAGGCTTAGCAATGGACATAGGCTTAAGCTTAACAATGGACTTGGACATATGCTTAGAGCAATGGACATACAATAGGCTTTAGCAGTGGACATAGGCTTTGGCTTTGCAATGGACATAGGCTTAGACTTAGCAATGGACATAGGCTTAGGCATAGCAGCTGTATCAGGAATGCTGTATATGAATGAAAGCAAGCCAACTGAAAAGGGGATTGGTAGAGGAGGCTCATAAGTGAGCAGTGAGCATGCAGTACATAGTACATACATACCCCACTGCATACAGCTGAAGCTTGGATTTAGGCTTAGGCTCTACGTATGCACAAAAGATAGGAATTTCAAAGTACAGCTGCTGTAGGCCTACTGTACATCTACATTCTAAGGTAAAGAGCAGAAGCTTACTAATCGGCATGTCATTCAGTCTCTTCTCCTCCTCCTCCACCTTCTGCCTCAACCGTTTCAACTTCTCCTGTCGTTTGTTCCGAAGTCGCTGCTCCCTGGCCAGCTGGGACACTTGAATGCGCTCCTTGGCGTCCAAGACCGGAACACAGTTGTTCACCAACTCTGACAAACTGCGCAGTTTCCACTGCAGCTCGCTGAGCAGCTGAGCGAGTTGGCGTCGATGCGCCTCGTCCCATTCGTCCGCTCCAGTTTTTTCCCCGCTGCCGTATACTGTAGGCTGGGAAATGTTTGGGAGGTTTGGGCAAAAAAACTCAGTTTTGCAGCTACAGCGTCCATCCAGGGCTCATTCGAAAGCTTATGACCCGAGGGCGCCAGGAAGCCCTTCGACTTTTGATCTGATCAGTCGATCACCCAGGCCACTGGTGACTGGTTTTTTTTCCAAAAAGGGTCTCTCCCGTTCCCACATCATGAAAAGTACCTGTACGTACGCACTTGAATTGATTTGACTTGGTGAAATCGTCGCTACAGTAACACGTTCCAAAAAATTTGCCCATCCGAAAATATCCCAGCCTACAGTACTGCCAACGACGCCGAATCTAACTGGGAGGAGAAGCGGAAGATGTTCGCGTTCAGATCCTTATACATTTTGTCGAAGAGTTGGCGCTCGCGTTTCGAATCGCGACCAAGTGACGTCTGCAAAAATTCCTCATCCTCTTCTCCAAATTCTTCGTCGTCGATGTCGCTGCAAACTTCGGCCATCTTGCAAAAGGCTGGAAGCTAGTTTACTGTATAGTAGTCGCTCACTGCGGGTTTTTCATGTGTAATTTTTATTTTATCAAGAATTTTTTCCCAGCTTTCCTTCTAGCCACCTACGAACCGTACTGTCAACATGCTCGCTGCCATAATAATAAGCTGTATCATCGCCCGCCGAGCTTTTCCCATATCTGTAAATGCGGCCTTATTATGCTTTGCCATGTGCGCCCCCGTTTCAACAACCTGCCATGTCTACACGTGCTACCCCGTATTGGTGTGATTCTGCAAACATTCTGGGTTGGTATTTCAATATCCTTCCTGCACATCTGGCTTTACGGCTTTGTATACGACCGACGAAAGTGAATAACAAACACCAATGAAACATTTGCTTTCTAGCGGTGCTATGCTAAAACGTTTTACTTTCTCAGGCTTCTGAACGCTTTGCGTAGTCGGTATAGGGTACTGTGGGGTAAACGCGGACACCCAGATATCTCAGCAACCATAATAACACCGATTGAGACAAGTATTCTACCAATAATCGATTCCGTGAACTCTCCTCTTTCAAATGAGCTACCATGTTCATCAATTGCTGAAGCGGCAAGTTCAGAAAAGCTTAGATGTCTCGGTTTACCCCACAATACTCTACTTTTTGTGAAATACTGTATTCATTCTTTTATTGTAACGTATACGTACGTGGTTTCGTATATGAGCAGATGTGTAGTACAACTGCATACAAGCTTTGCTCGGTAAAAAAACTGCATAGTACAATGGTACACGTATAAAGTCAAGGCTCGTCCTGCAAAACATAGTATACATTCAATCTGCTCAAGCAAGCAAGCAGTTGGCCTATCTATCATATGTACAAAAGGCATCTTCATAGTTGCACAACGTATAGAAATCACAAAGCCAAGCGGACAAAAAACTAAATGCCGTCTGCAAACAGGAAAAAAAAACAAAAAAATTATTTGGTTGAAAGCTGCAAGTCACAGAAACACTGGTAGGTACAAGCATTATGCGACGTATAGTCATACATTATGCGACGCACATAAATACGGCACATGTACTAGTATGCGGTAAAACAAGCTGCGGTTCAAAAAGCTACGTCGAATCAAGTCATCAAAACTGCACCGAAGTGCCGATTTGGTCTTCCACCAACTTCAGCGTTCGCGTTCGTCTCACTAAAACACAGAAAACAGCAAAGATACTGTACGTACAGTGCAGTAGACTACTCAGTTCAGTCACACAAGAACAACCATTGACCGACCATCCATGGTTGGAAAAATGGCCCATCGTCTGCTTGCGTAAACAATAGTACCGTATTTTTGGGTGTATATCCCCCATTGTATGTCCCCCCAGTGTATAACCCCCCATTGGCAAAACATAAATTTTCCCCAGTGTATCCCCCCCCCCCCCCCCCCCCTGGTGTATAACCCCCCATGTACTGGAAGGTACCTAGCCTACCTATGCAGACGTCGGCCTGGGGTCAGCTGGGGGTATGTTCAGCATACCCCCACCCACCCCCTCACATAACCCCACGCATACCCCCAGATTTTGAGAATTCCAACCATACCCCAAACACACCCCCAAAAAATAAAATCAACATACCCCCACGCATACCCCCAGTTTTTCTGGACCAATTTTGTATACCCCACGCATACCCCCAGTTTTTTGGGACCAATTTTGTATACCCCCACGCATACCCCCAGTTTTTTTGGAGCAATTTTGCATACCCCACAGCCACACATACCCTCAGTTTTTTGAGTAGAAAAAATAAATATGGCAATATAATGAAGAAAGACATTTTATGTCAAGTGGAAAATCAATGAAGCAACTGCTTACTGTTACTACATACTACTGTGTCTACTTTATATCTATCCTGCACATGATATATTACAGCCACTCCTAGTACTTATCGTCTTATTTTATGGACTGGTCTGTGCATCTGTCCATAAAATATCATAACAAGAACATCATACAATATACAACTAACTAAACCATAATAATACTACTAAGTGTCTTTGTTTTTACCACTACCTACTTCAGTCATCTCAAAAAAAAATTTGCATCACTTTGAACTTAGGGGGTATGTTGACAATCTGGGGGTATGCTGTCATTTTCATCTGGGGGTATGTTGGAAATCTGGGGGTATGTAGCGATTTTTTTCTGGGGGTATGTTGGAAATTCTGGGGGTATGTTGAAAAAAAAAATTTTTCCTGGGGGTATGTGGCTGACCCCAGATTTTAGACCCGACATAACCCCAACTACATACCCCCACCCTTGATACCGTGCCGATGTCTGCCTATGTAAGCTGGTCATAAGCTATAGTCTGGCCAATAGCAGTTGGCACCTGGACTCAAGGCGTGTTGCGTAAAATAGATTAACAAATGCGGATTTCTGTCCACGCTTCGTGTACTCCTATTTAGCAGAAGTACATGCAAACTACGCAACTCGCCTTGAGTCCAGGTGCCAACTGCTATTGGCCAGACTATAGCTATAGCTACTCCTACACCAAGCTACTATGCCTATAAGCTTAGCTGAGCATGTCTTGTACTAGAATAACCCTGTTTTGACCGCGATTATGCCCTAAAACACTTACTTTTGACCTCAAAAACATGCCTCTACACACCTCTCAAAAACGGGGCTATACACCCAAAAATACGGTATGCGTAATGTGCAGTATGTACTACGTGCATTGTATAGTATGTATGTACGTACATACACTGCCTTTATGAACCTACATACGTGGTATGGTATATGTAAGTACACAGACACACACAGTATTGTACGTACACTGCATAGCAAGTGCCATGCTGTAGGGTATTGTGGGGTAAACCGGACAAGGGGGTAAACCCGGACACCCAGTATACCTCAGCAACCATACGACCGATTGAGACAAGTATTCTACCAATCGATTCCTTGAACTCTCCTCTTTCAAATGAGCTACCATGTTCATCATGTGCTGAAGCGGCAAGTTCAGAAAAGCTTAGGTGTCCGGGTTTACCCCGTGGCCGGGTTTACCTCACAGCACCCTACATGCTAATAAAGTACAACTTCACAAGCACACCGACTGCACTGACTAATAGTGGTGCTTGCTTACAAGATTTTCTGTTGAGGAAGTGCCTGGCCTTTTGTCGATGTTCCCGGGTGTCGCCCACAGTTCGAGTGGCGGCCTTCACCAGTCCATCCAGAATCTCGTCGTCCGCGTTCTCCCCCTGACCCGACTCCTGACCGTCCTCCCCGCCTGCAACAGTCAACAGCTCGCATGCAAGTAGTAATGTGCTGTAATCTTCCATAGTTTGACGTGCCTCGTTCCGTATGGCGATAGCCGGGCCCCGAACAGGGGCAGAGAAATAGGACCGAACGGGAATCGAACCCGCTACCCTCGGTCACAGCTGTGGACTTAGGCACCCCACCAGAGGTGCCGGTCCCGGGACAGATTGGCTAAACTCGCCTTACATACCTAGAACTTTGTACGTACACGACTGGCCTCGGACGCTATTGCCATACGTATGCAGTACGTGACAGTGTGGCGCGCTTCAGATTCTCCGAATTGGCTCCGAGCTCGGAGTGACTTCGTTTTGAATCGAAACGGACGTCACAATTGCTCGCACATCTCCGAATTACAAACTTGGTTGTTCACACGCACGTTTGGAGAAACGGAGCGAGTTCGAAGTGAACTCGGAGATTTTCCATGTTGAAGCATAGTCAGGGCTCCGATTTCGGAGTTCACGTCTGATGCGCACCAGTACCCCACAGTACACTCCTACATCGTACCTGACGCTCCGTTCTCTTTCGCCGCCTGCGAGTAGGGCCGCGTTCTGCGCAGCGTGCCGGACCAGTTGGCCCCCGCCGCCCCGGTCGCCTTCGTCTCCGCGCGTTGCTGCAGCACCTTGCTCAGCTGGTCGTGTCTGCCTCTCTCCCTCTCCTCCACTGCCACTGCACCAGTACTGGTCGATGCTCCCGCTCCCGCAGTCACGCCTTCTGCCCAGATTTTTCCTGAAAGAAAACAGCTATTCTACTGCATGTACGCACATGTATGTACGTACGTACTGTGTACGTGTCGGTAGACTACATATAGTACATACGAATGTACATACAGTAAGTATTTCCTACCACCCGACTCGGAACCCGCGGGTACTCAGGGGGGTAAGGTAGACGACAACAACCTGAGGCGCAAAATCCCAAATTCATCTCTTTGCCTACCACCTTCCGGTACCTCTTCATATCTATCTACCATACCGTAATTTTGCGCCTCTGGCAGCTGAATTTTAGGGCGCAAATGGAAAACTGGGGCGGAAATGCGCCTCAAGCACCACGTACCTACCCCCCACTACATGCCTTTCAAACCCGGACCCGGAAAAATGCCTATTGCCTACCCGTGAGACCTCTAGATACGTTACGGCTATAAAACTTGCGACACTACGTACCTCGAGTTTTGTTTCGCTCCCGCTTCTCCTTCATGCGTTTCTGCTGTTGCAGAATCTTCTCGCGACTGGTGCGGTACTCAAGGGCGAACTCGCTGATGGTCTTGCAGATGCTGTTGATCTTCGCGTCCTTGCTCACCTCCACCGGCATACCCATGTACAGCAGGAACTTGCGAAACCTAAAGAGAAACACAAAGCACTGCATGTAGTATGTACATACCAAACACAGTAGAACACTAATAGCCTCATGTAAAAGACGAATTGACTAATAGAAGACTCGATAGTTCCGGCTTCACTGGTCGACAATATGCATCTAACGTTCGTGGCGAAACTTCCCATCCCAGCAAAAGCGTTACGTACTGCGTGCGTATGGCAATAGCGTCCGAGGCCAGTAATGTATACGTAAAACTAGTTCTAGGTCTAGGTAATGCGAGGTTAGCCATCTGTCCCAGGACCGGTACCTGGTGGTGTGCCTAAGTCCACAGCTGTGACCGAGGGTAGCGGGTTCGATTCCCGTTCGGCCTATTTCTGTCCCCCCTTTTCGGGGCCCGACTATCGCCATACGGAACGAGGCACATCACAAAAGATAGGCTGGGTGGGGTGCCCGAATTATGTACCAGCACCACCACCAAACATATGTACCCGCACTACCATCAAACATATGTACCCGCACTACCACCAAACATACGTACTGCACCCTACCTGTTGATAACGCGTCGATGTATGATTTTGAGGGTGAGGATGCGCTGGGCGCAGTCGGACAGGTAGTCGGAGATCTTCTGCTTGAGCGCCGGACTCTCGTGCTTGGCGATGAGGCGGAGGTGGTCCCAGGAGGCCTTGCAGTCCAGCTCGATCTTGCTCAGATTCTCCTCCACCTCCGCGAAATCCACCTGCAAAACAACAAACCACGACAGCAACATTACAGTCATTAGAGCGCTACACACGTGGTGAGTAAACTCACGATGAGTTTCAACTTCGAGTTTGGCTTTACGTTTCGAGCATTCTCACTTGCTCTCACGGGCAAAATTTTTCTCACGTGTTCACAAGTGGTGAGTTCCAAACTCCCGGTGAATTCACCGGACTCCCTATGCTTCATCGCATACTTACGGGGAATTCCCCGGAGGTTTTCTCGCTACGTGTGTTGCGCCCTAATCATTATTCATAGTAAGAGTAGAAGTATTCGATGCTTGCGCTTATGCTACTATTGGTGGTCGCGAGGTGGCCCCATAGACCGGAGACAAGAAACGATGTCGACGACCTCAGGTCATCCGGGTGTGTAGTCAAATGGTTAAGGCGCTCGCCTGGAACGCGAGAGGTTCAGGGTTCGATTCCCTGCTCGCACATCTGGCAAATATTCCTTCTCGACTTGTACGTAGGAACGAACCTTGGCGCAGCGGGCGACAGCGCCCAGCTCCGAGTACAGATCGCTGGTGGCCTCCTCGCCCTCTCGCTCCAGCACCAGCTGACACAGATGGCGAACCAGCGAATGCTTGTGCACCGTATCCTTCACCTCCGGAACTTTGGCCAGATAATCCAGTTGGAAGCCGCGTACCTGAGAATGAACAGATTGCAGTCACAGCCATACGTGAACGAAAGACGAGGATTACATAATACTGTTGTGACGTGCCGCGTTCCGTATGGCGACAGCCGGGCCCCGAAAAGGGGGAGAGAAATAGGACCGAACGGGAATCGAACTCGCTACCCTCGGACACAGCTGTGGACATAGGCATACCACCAGGTATCGGTCCTAAGCTCGCCTTACATACCTAAACCAGTTTTCGTGCACTTACTGGCCTTGGACGTTATTGCCATACGTACGCAGTAATATGATAACAATGTAATATGAGAATACTACCTCTGCGCCGTTCAAAAAGTTGCCAATGGCCAACAAGTAGGCCATGACGGTTTGGAAGGTGGCGCACGTCTCCAGCTCCTCCATCGCGAGCTTCAGATCCATCAGGGGTTCCGCGATGTCCTAGAAGTAAAGAACCAGAACATGTTATTTTCCTTCGCTGAAGTACCTATTGCTCTATTGATTTCATGAACTCCTAGGGAAAACATTATCAGGTCTTCTTGGCTTATTCCCAACTCTACGACTTATATCGTTTGAGGGTAAACGCCATTATTCTCCTCCCTATCTCTACTCGTGCTCAGCTAACCTTTTCTATGTTGGCGTAGTCGATCATGAAGAGCCAGAGGCGGAGGCGGGGCAGGAGTTCTGGGATGCTGGCGAGGGTGAGTAGGAACTGTTCGGCGGTGCCGAGGGGCGTGTCGGGGTTGGCCAGCTCAGCCTCCCGCATCTTCTCCTTCTCCGCCTCCGTCGGCAGCATACCGCCCAGAATCTTCTCGATGCCTTTAAAGAAAAAGGAAAACAAAATCAAAGGCTTATTGCAGTCATCGAACGGGGACAGGCAAAGTGTCAATCGACGATCAATGGGGCGCCACATAGACGTGAAATTGCTCCGAATTCGCTCCGAATTCGAAGCGCTGACTAATCAAAAGAAGCAATTTCAGAAGTTTGTTGCAGTAATCGAACGGGGACAGGCAAAGTGTCAATCGATCAATGGGGCGACACAGACGTGAACTCAGAATTCGCTCATTGACAATGTTTCAACATGTAAAATGATCGAGTTCGCACCGATCTCGCTCCGTTTTTGCAAACGTGCGTGTGAATCACCCGAGTTTGTAACTCGAAGACGTGTGAACAACTGAGTTTAGCACCGAATTCGGAGCCGCCTCGGAGCGAAAGTCGGAGCTAGTAGAAAGGACAAAAAAAATTGTGCAGCAAATTCGGAGTACGTCTGTGGCGCCCTAGCGTACCCGACTTTACCTTCCTTGTTCAAGATGGAGGAATCGAATTTTAAGATGGCGGTTTTGATGGCACGCGCAGGCGGAAGTTTCGTCAGGCCGATGTTGATGTTCTGCGCCCGCTTTCGATCAAGGACGAGCAGCTCGCTCTTCTTATCTTCGCGTTTCTGCAACGGAAACAAGAGAACATCAGCAGGCAATACGAAAAAGTATACAAGGGAAATAGAGTAATGCAGCAGAAGAAAGAGAAAAGGATGATGTCTGACAGAGAATGTGCCAATACTATCAATACTATGCAAATGGGAGAATCGAGAAATGTGTGCAACAGCATTGCCTTCCCTGGGATTAGTACGCCACTAAAGATTACGAGACATTTCCCCAGAAATTGAGGGAAACCAAAAGAGATAAAGGAGTTCCTCTGAGGGTCAGTGTGTTAGCCGAGGGCAGTCAAAGAAAACCACACGCACAGATATGTTATTGTGATTGGGTAGGATTATGCAAAGAGGTGAGAAAAGTTTAGTTTCGAAAACGGAAGGAAAACACTAAGGAAAACGGACGAAAAAGTCAAACCCCCACGGAAGCACCGACCGAACGAACGAGCAAGTTCATCCATCGCTTACCGGTTCTGTCAACTAAAAAATCAAACGAACCAAAACGTAACATGTATCATGACACAGACCTGAACTGTAAGTACTGTACATACAATATCAACGGAATTTTGATGCAACAGAAACGTACATACAGAGTACATACATACGTCCAGATATGATATACATTAGGTAAGCTAGCCAATGCACTTATTCGGCTCTTCAAATGAATACAAAATGGATGGGGTTTTAGTACATAGATAGACATCTTGGGGCCATTATTGCCAAATAGCCCAATGTTAGAGTGGATTGAGTATGGTAGTTTATTGCATCCAATACGCCCTTCTGCCAACCATAGTTGGTCCCTGAGAAAATTCCCTGATTTAGTTTCGCTGTGTAGTTCTCACGTCAAAATCCACTCCAAGCACCTGAGACACGAGACACGTAGATGGCCCACATCATGACGTAGCCACGCGTGCATAAGAACGTATAGTCTGGTCACTAAAAGAGTTCGCAATGGAACTCAAGTCGTCTTGCGCAAAATAGGATCACACTATGCAAATTTCTGTCCGTGCTTCGTGTATTCCTATTCTGCGAACTGTACAAGACGACTTGAGTTCCAATAGCGAACTCTCTCTGGCCATACTATACTTAGACATACTAGTACCTACCCACCTTACCTTCGGCCCGCTGTCCTTGGTTTTCGTTTCGAACAGCTGGCTCAGGCGTTCCGTGTCGATGGGGGGTGGTTTGAGTTTCTCCCAGAAGACGCCGCCCGACGCCGCCTTCACCGTCTCCACATCCGCCTCCTTCCAGTGCAGCCGCAGCGTGCGCACAGCGTCCTTGCTGCTGTCCTTACTCGCCCCGTTGCTTCCCGCGCCACCAGCACTGCTGCTGCTGGCTCTACCGAAGGAGGCTGCAACATGAGCAGGAATATACGTACAATATAATTTATAGGGTAACATGGGGTAAACCCGCCCCCCTAAGCAGTTCTCTGGAACCAATGGCTGAACCAAAACGAAATCACATGGCACAATATACGTGGTTAGGCCTTAATTAAACGTGCCAATTACAACTCTACTGCTGAACATCTTTAGAGAGTTATGGCCAATTTTAGCTGTCGCTAAAACGCGATCCCTGGGGGGTAAACCCGCCCACCTAAGATTTAGGCCATGTTCAGGCTGACCAAGCTACATTTTCATGGCCGTTTTTTTCAAGATGGAAGCCAAGTTTATTGCCAACGTCCAGTAATTGTAAAAATTAAAATTAAAAATTTTCTTTCTGAAATGTGAAGGTTTGAATGATACTACTCTAGTGACAGCTGATCTCTTAGTACTGGGGGTAAACCCGCCCACCCATGATTTTAGCTAATTTGAGGCTGCCCAGGCTATTTTTTACCACTCTGGCATGTTAGAAAAAAAACAGAAGCAATTAGCATGAACAGCAGCTACCAATTAGCCAGCTAGATAGTTTAGTTTTGTAATAAATGCTGTAAATAGGCCTACTTTGCTGTCAGCTAACTTTTCAGTACTGGGGGGTAAACCCGCCCACCCATGGAATTTTTAAAAATTTGCAAAAACGTCTCCTTACCTTGTGAAATCATATGAAAATATTGCAAAATTAGCTGAACCCACTTTTCTCGTGATTGTAAGCTGATACGACAGCTGTTTAGGATCGCAGTATTATGAGCTGATGAGGTGGGCGGGTTTTCCCTATACTTTAGTACAGGAGTTGGGTGGGCGCATTTACCCCACTAAGTACTGAAATTGTTTTTTGCTATATCTCCAGTACCAGTGGGGCAAATTGGTTGAAACTTCGCCTGGGGGTAGGGTACCATGCCCCTTGCCCCCCACATACCGGGTGTTCATTTATAACATACAGGGTGTTTTTGCGCAACCTCTAAAGTTTGGTCATTTTCGACCTCTTGTTGAAAAAAGTGACCCCGTGAACTTGATGTTTCAGCAAATGACGTGCCAAATAGCTCATTTGAAAGAGGAGAGCTCAAGGAATCGATTGATATCCTACTTGTCTCAATCGGTCGTATGGTTCCTGAGATATGCAGCCCTGAAGGCTTAGGTGGGCGGATTTTCCCATGGGCGGGTTTACCCCATAGTACCCTAAATAATACATAAATTTATAATAAATTCTCCCTTTATAATAAATTATACATTCCTAACTTGAGAAATAATCGCATACCGTGTAGGGTACTATGGGGTAAACCCGGACACCTAAGCTTTTCTGAACTTACCGCTTCAGCAAATGATGAACATGGTAGCTCATTTGAAAGACAGAGGAGAATTCAAGGAATCGATTGCTAGAATACTTGTCTCAATCGGTCCATTATTTGCTGAGAACATGCAGCCCTGAAACTTTGGTGGCCGGATGGCCGGGTTTGCAGTAAGTTTGCAGTAAAAAGTGAATAGTACGGTACCCACCCATACACTTTTTTACGTACGTACGTAGCTTGCTGTATACAGTGCAGGTACGTACGCTATATACAGGTACAGGTACAGTACAGGTAAAACATGGGTAACGCTGGTAAGTCGAGTTATCCTACTGTTACTCAACGGGAAGGAGGCAAACCCACATATTGCAAACTCAAACCAAAACCACCATACAGTTACAGTACATTGTACATACCAGGTGGAGGCGGCGGCATATGCGGGGCGCCTGAGCCTCTGAGTAGGGGGGCGGGCGGGGGACCCGAACCCGGGGGCGGCGGCGGCGGCGCGCCTCCAACCACTCCGCCACCGCCACCCATCCGCCCCATCAGTTTGGCCATGAGGAGCTGTCGCGTGGGGTCCTGGTCGTCCGTCGGATCCATGTCGGAGAAGTCCAGGTCGTTGATGATCAGGGGGCGATTCAGGGCCGCTTGCGCCTTCAATCAATTCAATCAAAAAGCTTTATTCGCACAAAAGGGAATGACACACACCAGCCAGCACAAAAAATACTGTTACGTACTGCGTACGTATGGCAATAGCGTCCGAGGCCAGTAGTAGAGCACGTAAACTAGTTCTAGGTATGAAAGGCGAGTTTAGCCAAATGTCCCTGGACCGGTCCCTGGTGGGGGTGCCCAAGTCCACAGCTGTGTCCGAGAGGGTAGCGGGTTCGATTCCCGCTCGCTCCTATTTCTCTCCCCCTTTTTCGGGGCCCGGCTATCGCCATACGGAACGCGGCACGTCACAATACGAAGCGCAGTCTACACGTAGTACTGCACAGCAAGGGAAAACCAACAGCAATGTACTGTATACGAACCTTTTCCCACTGGATCTCCGACTCCTTGCGGTGGGCGGCGGAATCAAAGGCGCCGCTGCCCGCGATCCGACGATCCTTTGCCTTCACCCGCGAGCGCAGCGCCGCCGCGAACGAGGAACAGCCCACCGGAGCTGGAAAAATAAAACGAATAGGGTACTGTGGGGTAATGTGGTGAGGGTACCTGAACCTAGCGGGTTACGGATGGCAAGTGGCGCTGCGTATGCGGGTACACATAGCAGGCAGTTGCGAGGGAAATCTTGTCCGGCGGCATAGCTCAATCGGTAGAGCATTGGCATGGCAAGCCGAAGGTTGCGGGTTCGAGCCCCGCTGCCTAAATGGACGGTTTTCCCTTCCCCTAGGGGTTGGGGCTTCCGTTCACCTCGTGACAGGTAACCGCGGACACGGGGGGGGGGGGGAACCCGGACACCTAGTATATCTCAGCAACCATACGACCGATTGAGACGCAAGTATTTGATTTCTACCAATCGATTCCCTTGACCTCTGCTCTTTCATATGAGCTACCATGTTCATCATTTGCTGAAGTGGCAAGTTCACAGGAGCTTAGGTGTCCGGCCCGTGTCCGGGTTTACCCCGTAGTACTACCCAACCAATATTCCTTCCTTACCGTCATCCTCCTTATCCTCCGGCTCATCCTCCGCCTGCGCCTGTTGAGACGCCTGCTGCTGCAGTTGGCTGCCCCCAAACTTTTTCGCGCCTTTCGGCGACGTCACCGCTGCCGTCTGACCGTCACCTGACGTCACCGTCGCCGCCGTCACCTCGTCAAGCGCCGTCAAATCCGGCAATTTCGGCGGCGGGCATTTCGGAATTCTCGTCTCCTCCTCCTCATCTCCCGCCTCCTCTTTCGGCTCCAGTTCTTCGATCGACAATCTTTGGAATCGTCTCATTTCAGGCCTGCCGTCCTTCTCCTTCTCCTTAACCTCCACCGAGTCCCTTCTATTACTCGTAGCAGTCGTTCTCGAGGATGGCGACGTATCAGGTGCTGCATCCAAGCCGTTAACCGTGGCAGAAGACGCTGGTTCGTTGCTTCTTCTGATCAGATCTTTCACCCGGGACTTGGCGCCGATTTGTCTGGTCTCCTCTTCCTCTTTAACGCTGCCGGCGGCCACCCCGTTAACTACCGTCGATGGCGAGGATTCGGAGGGGTTAATAGAGGCGTCCGTTAATGCTGTTTTCCCCATACGCCGCTTCACTACAGAGGAGCTGGGCAGCATACTGCCGCCCGTGGAATCGGCATTGCTGCTGCGCAGTAGGCCTTTACCGGCGTCCGCGCCGCGACGAATCGTCCTGCAAGCATGATGTCATGTCAGGGTACTGTGGGGTAAACCCGGATACGGGGTAAACCCGGACACCTAGTATACTTATCTCAGCAACCATACCATATGACCGATTGAGACAAGTATCCTACCAATCAATTCCTTCAACTCTCCTCTTTCGAATCAGCTACCATGTTCGTCATTTGCTGAAGCGGCAACTTCAGAAAAGCTTAGGTGTCCGGGTGTACCGGCTACATTGAAAGTTACACAACTTTTGTGGACCTTCAGCAGGGACCGTTACATAATTCCACATCTACAGTATGTACACACATAGCAACTCAGCACGTCGATACCCTACGTACGTACCCTACATACATACGTTACCTCATCTTAGCAACCGACGGCGTCCCCCCTGTGCCGTCATCCGAAGCTGAGGAGTCGGCGGCGTCCTCCTGACTCAGGACCTTCTCGTAGAGGCGGCACTGCTCCTTCAGCTCCCGATTCCCGATGGCCACACACCTCCTGATAGCCTCCTCCATCCCTCGCTCCTCCAGCGCGTCCACCACGTCGTAGTAGGTGTCCTGGTCGGGGATGCCGTTCAGCGTCTTGTTCACCAGTGTCAGCGCGTACACCAGCAGCTCCAGATCCGTGGTCGCCTCATCGCACAGCAGCCGCATCACGCCGCACCATGCGCACTCGCCTGGAATATGAATGTACTGTAAACATGGGGTAAGGAGGAGGGAGGTAATGGATAATGCCGCGTTCAGATAAGCGGCGTCACGCCGCACCACGCGCACTCGCCTGTACATACGAACGAACGAATGCAGGGTACAACACGGGAAAGAGAGCATTATGCAGCGTTCAGATAAGCGGCTCGAAAAAAGGCCCATCTTGAATGTTCACGCTACCATCACTGCCTACAGTACGCTACGTTACGAATGCAACGTCCAACTGCTTACACGTACTGTACGTAAGTACGCACGCAAGTGTACATGCACACGTACATACAGTACACGTTCTGTTATTGTATACAAGTACATACATACGTTGTAACTGTATAAACGGACACGTACCGTACGTACACGTTCTATGTATACTCGTATTACATACGTTGTAAATGTATGTACACGTCAAGCATTTAGTTGCAGTAGTACGTACCTCTTTCTTTGTCCACCTTGTTGACAGCTGCCATAAGCAGCAAAGAGTTGGACTCGGTATACTCGACAAACACCAGCAACAACTTCAAAGCAGTCTTCAGCACCAACCGAAACTACAAGCAGATAGACGTCATTCATAGTCCTCTTTATCGCTTGCTTCACAGTGACTCAAATAGTCAAGGGCAGCTAGAAGATTGCGTAAGTGTGTGTGCGCCTTAATCTTACCGCGAAGACAAAAGAGAGTAAGCCTTGTATGGACTCGTTATCGCGATCACACCGTTCTCCCATAGAGCATCACTTGACCCTCGCTACACAACAAGCAACAACACGGAGACCAGAGCAAACGGCGCCAAGTCCGGGTGAAAGATCTGATCAGAAGAAGCAACGAACCAGCGTCTTCTGCCACGGTTAACGGCTTGGATGCAGCACCTATACGTCGCCATCCTGAGAACGACTGCTACGGAGTAATAGAAGGGACTCGGTGGAGGTTAAGGAGAAGGAGAAGGACGGCAGGCCTGAAATGAGACGATTCCAAAGATTGTCGATCGAAGAACTGGAGCCGAAAGAGGAGGCGGGAGATGAGGAGGAGGAGACGAGAATCCGAAATGCCCGCCGCCGAAATTGCCGGATTGACGGCGCTTGACGAGGTGACGGCGGCGACGGTGACGTCAGGTGACGGTCAGACGGCAGCGGGACGTCGCCGAAGGCGCGAAAAAGTTTGGGGGCAGCCAACTGCAGCAGCAGGCGTCTCAACAGGCGCAGGCGGAGGATGAGCCGGAGGATAAGGAGGATGACGGTAAGGAAGGAATATTGGTTGGGTAGTACTACGGGGTAAACCCGGACACGGGCCGGACACCTAAGCTCCTGTGAACTTGCCACTTCAGCAAATGATGAACATGGTAGCTCATATGAAAGAGCAGAGGTCAAGGGAATCGATTGGTAGAAATCAAATAATTGCGTCTCAATCGTGCGTTTGGTTGCTTTTTTATACTCGGTGACCGGGGTCCCCCCCCCCCCCCCGTGTCCGCGGTTACCTGTCACGAGGTGAACGGAAGCCCCAACCCCTAGGGGAAGGGAAAACCGTCCATTTAGGCAGCGGGGCTCGAACCCGCAACCTTCGGCTTGCCATGCCAATGCTCTACCGATTGAGCTATGCCGCCGGACAAGATTTCCCTCGCAACTGCCTGCTATGTGTACCCGCATACGCAGCGCCACTTGCCATCCGTAACCCGCTAGGTTCAGGTACCCTCACCACATTACCCCACAGTACCCTATTCGTTTTATTTTTCCAGCTCCGGTGGGCTGTTCCTCGTTCGCGGCGGCGCTGCGCTCGCGGGTGAAGGCAAAGGATCGTCGGATCGCGGGCAGCGGCGCCTTTGATTCCGCCGCCCACCGCAAGGAGTCGGAGATCCAGTGGGAAAAGGTTCGTATACAGTACATTGCTGTTGGTTTTCCCTTGCTGTGCAGTACTACGTGTAGACTGCGCTTCGTATTGTGACGTGCCGCGTTCCGTATGGCGATAGCCGGGCCCCGAAAAGGGGGAGAGAAATAGGAGCGAGCGGGAATCGAACCCGCTACCCTCTCGGACACAGCTGTGGACTTGGGCACCCCCACCAGGGACCGGTCCAGGGACATTTGGCTAAACTCGCCTTTCATACCTAGAACTAGTTTACGTGCTCTACTACTGGCCTCGGACGCTATTGCCATACGTACGCAGTACGTAACAGTATTTTTTGTGCTGGCTGGTGTGTGTCATTCCCTTTTGTGCGAATAAAGCTTTTTGATTGAATTGATTGAAGGCGCAAGCGGCCCTGAATCGCCCCCTGATCATCAACGACCTGGACTTCTCCGACATGGATCCGACGGACGACCAGGACCCCACGCGACAGCTCCTCATGGCCAAACTGATGGGGCGTATGGGTGGCGGTGGCGTAGTGTTTGGAGGCGCGCCGCCGCCGCCGCCCCCGGGTTCGGGTCCCCCGCCCGCCCCCCTACTCAGAGGCTCAGGCGCCCCGCATATGCCGCCGCCTCCACCTGGTATGTACAATGTACTGTAACTGTATGGTGGTTTTGGTTTGAGTTTGCAATATGTGGGTTTGCCTCCTTCCCGTTGAGTAACAGTAGGATAACTCGACTTACCAGCGTTACCCATGTTTTACCTGTACTGTACCTGTACCTGTATATAGCGTACGTACCTGCACTGTATACAGCAAGCTACGTACGTACGTAAAAAAAGTGTATGGGTGGGTACCGTACTATTCACTTTTTACTGCAAACTTACTGCAAACCCGGCCATCCGGCCACCAAAGTTTCAGGGCTGCATGTTCTCAGCAAATAATGGACCGATTGAGACAAGTATTCTAGCAATCGATTCCTTGAATTCTCCTCTGTCTTTCAAATGAGCTACCATGTTCATCATTTGCTGAAGCGGTAAGTTCAGAAAAGCTTAGGTGTCCGGGTTTACCCCATAGTACCCTACACGGTATGCGATTATTTCTCAAGTTAGGAATGTATAATTTATTATAAAGGGAGAATTTATTATAAATTTATGTATTATTTAGGGTACTATGGGGTAAACCCGCCCATGGGAAAATCCGCCCACCTAAGCCTTCAGGGCTGCATATCTCAGGAACCATACGACCGATTGAGACAAGTAGGATATCAATCGATTCCTTGAGCTCTCCTCTTTCAAATGAGCTATTTGGCACGTCATTTGCTGAAACATCAAGTTCACGGGGTCACTTTTTTCAACAAGAGGTCGAAAATGACCAAACTTTAGAGGTTGCGCAAAAACACCCTGTATGTTATAAATGAACACCCGGTATGTGGGGGGCAAGGGGCATGGTACCCTACCCCCAGGCGAAGTTTCAACCAATTTGCCCCACTGGTACTGGAGATATAGCAAAAAACAATTTCAGTACTTAGTGGGGTAAATGCGCCCACCCAACTCCTGTACTAAAGTATAGGGAAAACCCGCCCACCTCATCAGCTCATAATACTGCGATCCTAAACAGCTGTCGTATCAGCTTACAATCACGAGAAAAGTGGGTTCAGCTAATTTTGCAATATTTTCATATGATTTCACAAGGTAAGGAGACGTTTTTGCAAATTTTTAAAAATTCCATGGGTGGGCGGGTTTACCCCCCAGTACTGAAAAGTTAGCTGACAGCAAAGTAGGCCTATTTACAGCATTTATTACAAAACTAAACTATCTAGCTGGCTAATTGGTAGCTGCTGTTCATGCTAATTGCTTCTGTTTTTTTTCTAACATGCCAGAGTGGTAAAAAATAGCCTGGGCAGCCTCAAATTAGCTAAAATCATGGGTGGGCGGGTTTACCCCCAGTACTAAGAGATCAGCTGTCACTAGAGTAGTATCATTCAAACCTTCACATTTCAGAAAGAAAATTTTTAATTTTAATTTTTACAATTACTGGACGTTGGCAATAAACTTGGCTTCCATCTTGAAAAAAACGGCCAGGAAAATGTAGCTTGGTCAGCCTGAACATGACCTAAATCTTAGGTGGGCGGGTTTACCCCCCAGGGGGATCGCGTTTTAGCGACAGTTAAAATTGGCCATAACTCTCTAAAGATGTTAAGCAGTAGAGCTTTAATTGGAACGTTTAATTAATGCCTAACCACGTATATTTTGCCATGTGAATTCCTTTAGGTTTTGCCATTGGTTCCAGATAACTGCTTAGGGGGCCGGGTTTACCCCCATGTTACCCTATAAATTATATTGTACGTATATTCCTGCTCATGTTGCAGCCTCCTTCGGTAGAGCCAGCAGCAGCAGTGCTGGTGGCGCGGGAAGCAACGGGGCGAGTAAGGACAGCAGCAAGGACGCTGTGCGCACGCTGCGGCTGCACTGGAAGGAGGCGGATGTGGAGACGGTGAAGGCGGCGTCGGGCGGCGTCTTCTGGGGAGAAACTCGAACCACCCCCCATCGACACGGAACGCCTGAGCCAGCTGTTCGAAACGAAAACCAAGGACAGCGGGCCGAAGGTAAGGCGGGTAGGTACTAGTATGTCTAAGTATAGTATGGCCAGAGAGAGTTCGCTACTGGAACTCAAGTCGTCTTGTACAGTTCGCAGAATAGGAATACACGAAGCACGGGACAGAAATTTGCATAGTGTGATCCTATTTTGCGCAAGACGACTTGAGTTCCATTGCGAACTCTTTTAGTGACCAGACTATACGTTCTTATGCACGCGTGGCTACGTCATGATGTGGGCCATCTACGTGTCTCGTGTCTCAGGTGCTTGGAGTGGATTTTGACGTGAGAACTACACAGCGAAACTAAATCAGGGAATTTTCTCAGGGACCAACTATGGTTGGCAGAAGGGCGTATTGGATGCAAATAAACTACCATACTCAATCCACTCTAACATTGGGCTATTTGGCAATAATGGCCCCAAGATGTCTATCTATGTACTAAAACCCCATCCATTTTGTATTCATTTGAAGAGCCGAATAAGTGCATTGGCTAGCTTACCCCTAATGTATATCATATCTGGACGTATGTATGTACTCTGTATGTACGTTCCTGTTGCATCAAAATTCCGTTGATATTGTATGTACAGTACTTACAGTTCAGGTCTGTGTCATGATACATGTTACGTTTTGGCTCGTTTGATTTTTTAGTTGACAGAACCGGTAAGCGATGGATGAACTTGCTCGTTCGTTCGGTCGGTGCTTCCGTGGGGGTTTGACTTTTTCGTCCGTTTTCCTTAGTGTTTTCCTTCCGTTTTCGAAACTAAACTTTTCTCACCTCTTTGCATAATCCTATCCCAATCACAATAACATATCTGTGCGTGTGGTTTTCTTTGACTGCCCTCGGCTAACACACTGACCCTCAGAGGAACTCCTTTATCTCTTTTGGTTTCCCTCAATTTCTGGGGAAAATGTCTCGTAATCTTTATGCGTACTAATCCCAGGGAAGGCAATGCTGTTGCACACATTTCTCGATTCTCCCATTTGCATAGTATTGATAGTATTGGCACATTCTCTGTCAGACATCATCCTTTTTCTCTTTTCTTCTGCTGCATTACTCTATTTCCCTTGTATACTTTTTCGTATTGCCTGCTGATGTTCTCTTGTTTCCGTTGCAGAAACAGCGAAGATAAGAAGAGCGAGCTGCTCGTCCTTGATCGAAAGCGGGCGCAGAACATCAACATCGGCCTGACGAAACTTCCGCCTGCGCGTGCCATCAAAACCGCCATCTTAAAATTCGATTCCTCCATCTTGAACAAGGAAGGTAAAGTCGGGTACGCTAGGGCGCCACAGACGTACTCCGAATTTGCTGCACCATTTTTTTTGTCCTTTCTACTAGCTCCGACTTTCGCTCCGAGGCGGCTCCGAATTCGGTGCTAAACTCAGTTGTTCACACGTCTTCGAGTTACAAACTCGGGTGATTCACACGCACGTTTGCAAAAACGGAGCGAGATCGGTGCGAACTCGATCATTTTACATGTTGCAAAACATTGTCAATGAGCGAAATTCTGAGTCCCTCACGTCTGTGCCCCGCCCCATCGATCGATCTACACTTTGCCTGTCCCCGTTCGATTACTGCAACAGAACTTCTGGAATTCCTTCTTTTTTGATTAGTCAGCGCCTTCGAATTCGGAGCGAATTCGGAGCAATTTCACGTCTATGTGGCGCCCCATTGATCGTCGATTCTGACACTTTGCCTGTCCCCGTTCGATGACTGCAATAAGCCTTTGATTTTGTTTTCCTTTTTCTTTAAAGCACAAAGACGGGCGGTAGCGCCGACGGAGGCGGAGAAGGAGAAGATGCGGGAGGCGAGCTGGCCAACCCCGACACGCCCCTCGGCACCGCCGAACAGTTCCTACTCACCCTCGCCAGCATCCCAGAACTCCTGCCCCGCCTCCGCCTCTGGCTCTTCATGATCGACTACGCCAACATAGAAAAGGTTAGCTGAGCACGAGTAGAGATAGGGAGGAAGATGGCGTTTACCCTCAAACGATATAAGTCGTAGAGTTGGAAAAAGCCAAGAAGACCTATAACGTTTTCCCTAGGAGTTCATGAAATCAATAGAGCAATAGGTACTTCAGCGAAGGAAAATAACATGTTCTGGTTCTTTACTTCTAGGACATCGCGGTACCCTGATGGATCTGAAGCTCGCGATGGAGGAGCTGGAGACGTGCGCCACCTTCCAAACCGTCATGGCCGACTTGTTGGCCATTGGCAATTTCTTGAACGGCGCAGAGGTAGTATTCTGATATTACATTGTTATCATATTACTGCGTACGTATGGCAATAACGTCCAAGGCCAGTAAGTGCACGAAAACTGGTTTAGGTATGTAAGGCGAGCTTAGGACCGATACCTGGTGGTATGCCTATGTCCACAGCTGTGTCCGAGGGTAACTAGTTTGATTCCCGTTCGGTCCTATTCTCCTCCCCTTTTTGGGGCCCGGCTGTCGCCATACGGAACGCGGCACGTCACAACAGTATTATGTAATCCTCGTCTTTCGTTCACGTATGGCTGTGACTGCAATCTGTTCATTCTCAGGTACGCGGCTTCCAATTGGGTATCATCCTGCCAAAAGTTCTGGATGTGAACAGCACGGCGCACAAGCATTCGCTGGTTCGCCATCTGTGTCAGCTGGCGCCGGAGCGAGAGGGCGAGGAGGCCACCAGCGATCTGTACTCGGAGCTGGGCGCTGTCGCCCGCTGCGCCAAGGTTCGTTCCCAGGAGCAGGCTCTAGAAGGAATATTTGCCAGATGTGCGAGCAGGGAATCGAACCCTGAACCTCTCGCGTTCCAGGCGAGCGCCTTAGCCATTTGACTACACACCCGGACTACCTGAAGTCGTCGACATCGTTTCTTGTCTCCGGTCTATGGGGCCACCTCGCGACCACCAATAGTAGCATAAGCGCAAGCATCGAATACTTCTACTCTTACTATGAATAATGATTAGGGCGCAACACACGTAGCAAGGAAACTTCCGGGGAATTCCCCGTAAGTATGCGATGAAGCACAGGGAGGCCGGTGAATTAACCGGGAGTTTGAACTCACCACTTGTGAACACGTGAGAAAAATTTTGCCCGTGAGAGCAAGTGAGAATGCTCGAAACGTAAAGCCAAACTCGAAGTTGAAACTCATCGTGAGTTTACTCACCACGTGTGTAGCGCTCTAATGACTGTAATGTTGCTGTCGTGGTTTGTTGTTTTGCAGGTGGATTTCGCGGAGGTGGAGGAGAATCTGAGCAAGATCGAGCTGGACTGCAAGGCCTCCTGGGACCACCTCCGCCTCATCGCCAAGCACGAGAGTCCGGCGCTCAAGCAGAAGATCTCCGACTACCTGTCCGACTGCGCCCAGCGCATCCTCACCCTCAAAATCATACATCGACGCGTTATCAACAGGTAGGGTGCAGTACGTATGTTTGGTGGTAGTGCGGGTACATATGTTTGATGGTAGTGCGGGTACATATGTTTGGTGGTGGTGCTGGTACATAATTCGGGCACCCACCCAGCCTATCTTTTGTGATGTGCCTCGTTCCGTATGGCGATAGTCGGGCCCCGAAAGGGGGGACAGAAATAGGCCGAACGGGAATCGAACCCGCTACCCTCGGTCACAGCTGTGGACTTAGGCACACCACCAGGTACCGGTCCTGGGACAGATGGCTAACCTCGCATTACCTAGACCTAGAACTAGTTTTACGTATACATTACTGGCCTCCGACCTATTGCCATACGCACGCAGTACGTAACGCTTTTGCTGGGATGGGAAGTTTCGCCACGAACGTTAGATGCATATTGTCGACCAGTGAAGCCGGAACTATCGAGTCTTCTATTAGTCAATTCGTCTTTTACATGAGGCTATTAGTGTTCTACTGTGTTTGGTATGTACATACTACATGCAGTGCTTTGTGTTTCTCTTTAGGTTTCGCAAGTTCCTGCTGTACATGGGTATGCCGGTGGAGGTGAGCAAGGACGCGAAGATCAACAGCATCTGCAAGACCATCAGCGAGTTCGCCCTTGAGTACCGCACCAGTCGCGAGAAGATTCTGCAACAGCAGAAACGCATGAAGGAGAAGCGGGAGCGAAACAAAACTCGAGGTACGTAGTGTCGCAAGTTTTATAGCCGTAACGTATCTAGAGGTCTCACGGGTAGGCAATAGGCATTTTTCCGGGTCCGGGTTTGAAAGGCATGTAGTGGGGGGTAGGTACGTGGTGCTTGAGGCGCATTTCCGCCCCAGTTTTCCATTTGCGCCCTAAAATTCAGCTGCCAGAGGCGCAAAATTACGGTATGGTAGATAGATATGAAGAGGTACCGGAAGGTGGTAGGCAAAGAGATGAATTTGGGATTTTGCGCCTCAGGTTGTTGTCGTCTACCTTACCCCCTGAGTACCCCGCGGGTTCCGAGTCGGGTGGTAGGAAATACTTACTGTATGTACATTCGTATGTACTATATGTAGTCTACCGACACGTACACAGTACGTACGTACATACATGTGCGTACATGCAGTAGAATAGCTGTTTTCTTTCAGGAAAAATCTGGGCAGAAGGCGTGACTGCGGGAGCGGGAGCATCGACCAGTACTGGTGCAGTGGCAGTGGAGGAGAGGGAGAGAGGCAGACACGACCAGCTGAGCAAGGTGCTGCAGCAACGCGCGGAGACGAAGGCGACCGGGGCGGCGGGGGCCAACTGGTCCGGCACGCTGCGCAGAACGCGGCCCTACTCGCAGGCGGCGAAAGAGAACGGAGCGTCAGGTACGATGTAGGAGTGTACTGTGGGGTACTGGTGCGCATCAGACGTGAACTCCGAAATCGGAGCCCTGACTATGCTTCAACATGGAAAATCTCCGAGTTCACTTTCGAACTCGCTCCGCTTCTCCAAACGTGCGTGTGGGCCAACAACGGTTCTAATTCGGAGATGTGCGAGCCGCCGTGTGACGTCCGGTTCCATTCAAAACGAAGTCACTCCGAGCTCGGAGCCAATTCGGAGAATCTGAAGCGCGCCACACTGTCACGTACTGCATACGTATGGCAATAGCATCCGAGGCCAGTCGTGTACGTACAAAGTTCTAGGTATGTAAGGCGAATTTAGCCAATCTGTCCCGGGACCCGCACCTCTGGTCGGGTGCCTAAGTCCCACAGCTGTGACCGAGGGCAGCTGGTTCGATTCCAGTTCGGTCCTATTTTCTGGCCCTGTTCGGGGCCCGGCTATCGCCATACGGAACCAGGCACGTCAAACTATGGAAGATTACAGCACATTACTACTTGCATGCGAGCTGTTGACTGTTGCAGGCGGGGAGGACGGTCAGGAGTCTGGTCAGGGGGAGAACGCGGACGACGAGATTTCTGGATGGACTGGTGAAGGCCGCCACTCGAACTGTGGGGCGACACCCGGGAACATCGACAAAAGGCCAGGCACTTCCTCAACAGAAAATCTTGTAAACAAGAACCACTATTAGTCAGTGCAGTCGGTGTGCTTGTGAAGTTGTACTTTATTAGCATGTAGGGTGCTGTGAGGTAAACCCGGTTACGGGGTAAACCCCTACACCTTAGTTTTTACGAACTTGCCCGCTTCAGCACATGATGAACATGGTAGCTCATTTGAAAGAGGAGAGTTCAAGGAATCGATTGCTAGAATACTTGTCTCAATTGGTCGTATTGTTGCTGAGGTATACTGGGTGTCCGGGTTTACCCCCTTGTCCGGTTTACCCCAGCATACCCTACAAACATGGCACTTGCTATGCAGTGTACGTACAATACTGTGTGTGTCTGTGTACTTACATATACCATACCACGTATGTAGGTTCATAAAGGCAGTGTATGTACGTACATACATACTATACAATGCACGTAGAACATACTGCATCATTACGCATACCGTATTTTTGGGTGTATAGCCCCGTTTTTGAGAGGTGTGTAGAGGCATGTTTTTGAGGTCAAAAGTAAGTGTTTTAAAGGGCATAATTGCGGTCAAAACAGGGAATTATTCTAGTACAAGACATGCTATGCAAAGCTTATAGGCATAGAAGCTTGGTGTAGGTGTAGCTATAGCTATAGTCTGTGCCAATAGCATTTGGCACCTGGACTCAAGGCGAGTTGCGTAGTTTGCATGTAATTTCTGCCAAACAGGAGTAGCACTAAGCGTGGACAGAAATCCGTATTTGTAAATCGATTTTACTGAACATGCCTCTAGTCCAGGTGCCAACTGCTATTGGCCAGACTATAGCTTATGACCAGCTTACATAGGCAGACATCGGCACGGTATCAAAGGTCGGGGTATGTAGTTGGGGTTATGTCTGGTCTAAAATCTGGGGTCAGCCACATACCCCCAGGAAAAATTTTTTTTTTCAACATACGCCGAGAAATTTCCAACAGACCCCCAGAAAAAAATCGCTACATACCCCCAGATTTCCAACAGACCCCCAGACGAAAATGACAGCATACCCCCAGATTGTCAACATACCCCCTAAGTTCAAAGTGATGCAAATTTTTTTTTGAGATTACTGAAGTAGGTAGTGGTAAAAACAAAGACACTTAGTAGTATTATTATGGTTTAGTTAGTTGTATATTGTATGATGTTCTTGAATCATTATATTTTATGGACAGATGCACAGAACAGTCCATTAAATAAGACGATAAGTACTAGGAGTGGCTGTAATATATCATGTGCAGGATAGATATAAAGTAGACACAGTAGTATGTAGTAACAGTAAGCAGTTGCTTCATTGATTTTCCACTTGACATAAAATGTCTTTCTTCATTATATTGCCATATTTATTTTTTCTACTCAAAAAACTGAGGGTATGAGTGGCTGTGGGGTATTCAAAATTGATCCAAAAAAACTGGGGGTATGCGTGGGGGTATACATAATTGGTCCCAAAAAACTAAGGGCAGACGTAAGGTATACAAAATTGGTCCAGAAAAACTGGGGGTATGCGTGGGGGTATGTTGATTTTATTTTTTGGGGGTGTGTTTGGGGTATGGTTGGGAATCTCAAAATCTGCGGGTATGTGTGGGGGTTATGTGAGGGGGTGGGGTGGGGGTATGCTAAACATACCCCCAGCTGACCCCAGGCCGACGTCTGCATAGGTAGGCTAGGTACCTTCCAGTACATGGGGGGTTATACACCAGGGGGGGGGGGGGATACACTGGGAAAATTTATGTTTTGCCAATGGGGGGTTATACACTGGGGGGGCATATAACTGCCAGACACCCAAAAATACGGTACTATTTGTTCACCACAAGCAGACCACTGGTCATTTTTCCAACCATGACCCCGATGCGTCGGTCAATGCCGGTTGTTCCTTGTGTGACTGAACTGAGTAGTCTACTGCACTGTACGTACAGTATCTTTGCTGTTTTTCTGTGCTTTAGCTGAGACGAACGCGAACGCTGAAGTTGGTGGAAGACCAAATCTCTACTTTCTTGCTGCAGTTTTGATGACTTGATTCGACGTAGCTTTTTGAACCGCAGCTTGTTTTACCGCATACTAGTACATGTGCCGTATTTATGTGCGTCGCATAATGTATGACTATACGTCGCATAATGCTTGTACCTACCAGTGTTTCTGTGACTTGCAGCTTTCAACCAAATAATTTTTTTGTTTTTTTTCGTTCGCAGACGGCATTTAGTTTTTTGTCCGCTTGGCTTTGTGATTTCTATACGTTGTGCAACTATGAAGATGCCTTTTGTACATATGATAGATAGGCCAACTGCTTGCTTGCTTGAGCATATTCAGATGGTATACTATGTTTTGCAGGACGAGCCTTGACTTTATACGTGTACCATTGTACTATGCAGTTTTTTTACCGAGCAAAGCTTGTATGCAGTTGTACTACACATCTGCTGATATACCAAACCACGTACGTATACGTTACAATAAAAGAATGAATACAGTATTTCACAAAAAAGTAGAGTATTGTGGGGTAAACCGAGACATCTAAGCTTTTCTGAACTTGCCGCTTCAGCAATTGATGAACATGGTAGCTCATTTGAAAGAGGAGAGTTCACGGAATCGATTATCGGAATAATACTTGTCTCAATCGGTGTTATTATGGTTGCTGAGATATCTGGGTGTCTGCGTTTACCCCACAGTACCCTATACCGACTACGCAAAGCGTTCAGAAGCCTGAGAAAGTAAAACGTTTTAGCATAGCACCGCTAGAAAGCAAATGTTTCATTGGTGTTTGTTATTCACTTTGTCGGTCGTATACAAAGCCGTAAAGCCAGATGTGCAGGAAGGATATTGAAATACCAACCCAGAATGTTTGCAGAATCACACCAATACGGGGTAGCACGTGTAGACATGGCAGGTTGTTGAAACGGGGCGCACATGGCAAAAAAAGCATAATAAGGCCGCATTTACAGATATGGGAAAAGCTCGGCGGGCGATGATACAGCTTATTATTATGGCAGCGAGCATGTTGACAGTACGGTTCGTAGGTGGCTAGAAAGGAAAGCTGGAAAAAATTCCAGATAAAAAAAAATTACACATGAAAAACCCGCAGTGAGCGACTACTATACAGTAAACTAGCTTCCAGCCTTTTGCAAGATGGCCGAAGTTTGCAGCGACATCGACGACGAAGAATTTGGAGAAGAGGATGAGGAATTTTTACAGACGTTACTTGGTCGCGATTCGAAACGCGAGCGCCAACTCTTCGACAAAATGTATAAGGATCTGAACGCGAACATCTTCCGCTCTCCTCCCAGTTAAGGATCCGGCGTCGTTGGCAGTACTGTAGGCTGGGATATTTTCGGATGGGCAAATTTTTTGGAACGTGTTACTGTAGCGACGATTTCACCAAGTCAAATCAATTCAAGTGCGTACGTACAGGTACTTTTCAGGATGTGGGAACGGGAGAGACCCTCTTTGGAAAAAAAACCAGTGACCAGTGGCCTGGGCGATCGACTGATCAGATCAAAAGTCGAAGGGCTTCCTGGCGCCCTCGGGTCATAAGCTTTCGAATGAGCCCTGGATGGACGCTGTAGTGAAACTGAGTTTTTTTGCCCAAACCTCCCAAACATTTCCCAGCCTACAGTATACGGCAGCGGGGAAAAAACTGGAGCGGACGAATGGGACGAGGCGCATCGACGCCAACTCGCTCAGCTGCTCAGCGAGCTGCAGTGGAAACTGCGCAGTTTGTCAGAGTTGGTGAACAACTGTGTTCCGGTCTGGACGCCAAGGAGCGCATTCAAGTGTCCCAGCTGGCCAGGGTGCAGCGAATTCTTAAAAAACGACAGGAGAAGTTGAAACGGTTGAGGCAGAAGGTGGAGGAGGAGGAGAAGAGACTGAATGACATGCCGATTAGTAAGCTTCTGCTCTTTACCTTAGAATGTAGATGTACAGTAGGCCTACAGCAGCTGTACTTTGAAATTCCTATCTTTTGTGCATACGTAGAGCCTAAGCCTAAATCCAAGCTTCAGCTGTATGCAGTGGGGTATGTATGTACTATGTACTGCATGCTCACTGCTCACTTATGAGCCTCCTCTACCAATCCCCTTTTCAGTTGGCTTGCTTTCATTCATATACAGCATTCCTGATACAGCTGCTATGCCTAAGCCTATGTCCATTGCTAAGTCTAAGCCTATGTCCATTGCAAAGCCAAAGCCTATGTCCACTGCTAAAGCCTATTGTATGTCCATTGCTCTAAGCATATGTCCAAGTCCATTGTTAAGCTTAAGCCTATGTCCATTGCTAAGCCTAAGCCTATGTCCATTGCTAAGCCTAAGCCTCTGTCCATTGCTAAGCCTAAGCTTATGTCCATTGCTAAGCCCATGTCCATTGCTAAGCCTAAGCTTAAGCCTACTGTATGTCCATTGCTAAGCCTAAGCCTATTGTTACGTACTGCGTACGTATGGCAATAGCGTCCGAGGCCAGTAGTAGTGTACGTAAACCAGTTCTAGGTATGTAAGGCGAGTTTAGCCAAAAGTCCCGGTACGGGTCCGTGGTGGGGTTGCCTAAGTCCGCAGGTGTGTCCGTGGTTAACGGGTTCGATTCCCGTTCGGTCCGATTTCTCTCCCCCCTATTCGGGGCCCGGCTATCGTCATACGGACCGCGGCTCGTCACATGGAGGACCGACTAAAGGAACCCGAAGCCGTCAGGAGGTGTTGGGCAGACACCTTGATCAAAATGCCTCCGACCAGGAGTGTCCAGTAGTGGACGGCGAGGGCGCCTGCTTGGGGGGCGGGATGTTACGTACTGCGTACCTATGGCAATAGCGTCCGAGGCTAGTAGTAGTGTACGTAAACCAGTTCTAGGTATGTAAGGCGAGTTTAGCCAAAAGTCCCCGGACCGGTCCCTGGTGGGGTTGCCTAAGTCCGCAGCTGTGTCCGAGGGTAACGGGTTCGATTCCCGTTCGGTCCTATTTCTCTCCCCCCTTTTCGGGCCCGGCTATCGTCATACGGAACGCGGCACGTCACACTATGTCCATTGCTAAGCCTAAGCCTATGTCCATTGCTAAGCCTACATAAGCCTATGTCCATTGCTAAGCCTCAGCTTATGTCCATTGCTAAGCCCATGTCCATTGCTGAGCCTAAGCCTAAGCCTAAGCCTATGTCCATTGCTAAGCCTAAGCCTATTGCTAAGCCTAAGCCTATGTCCATTGCTAAGCCTAAGCCTAAGCCTAAGCCTATGTCCATCACTGATGTCAACTCGGTCTTCAGTAAAAACGGGTAAAGTAAAGTAAATTACCCGGGTACGCCCTATCCCGGGTAAAGTAAAGTAAATTTACCCGGCTCCTGTCAAATTGGGTAAAGTAAAGCCATATGACGCATTTTACCCGGGTAAAATCGGGTAAGTACTAGGAAATTATTTTAGTACTAAAAAGCTAGCAATAGCTCGGCCTATGTAGGTTTTTCTATGTCACTGTTACATTCGAGTCTTTGCACTTAATTTCCCAGGTTTTCCATCAACAGACCTATCATTAGCGCGCTACACACGTGGTGAGTAAACTCACGGTGAATTCGAACTTCGAGTTGAACTTCGAGTTTTATATTTCGTGTAGAGCATTCTCACTTGCTCCCAAACGCAAAATTTTTCTCACTTGTTCACACGACGGTGAGTTTCAAACTCACGGTGAACTCACCGGACTCCCTATGCTTCATCGCATACGTACGGGGAATTCCCCGTGAGTTTACTCACCACGTGTGTAGCCCACTATTGTTGAATATCGCGGTACATAGCTTGCCGCTACGCTATATCCGGCATACATACCAACATGCATTCATCGGCACCGTCATTTTGCCTGACCGTAAGTGATTGTACCATACATACGTACATACATACTGAACTATACATACATACGTACATACGTGGAATGTACATACAAAGTACATTACATAACATAAGATAATGTACGTATGCGCGAATGAACGAACATTGAAGTGACCCTTCGTGCGTTGTCTTCTCCGGCTCGTGGAAGGAATTAGATGCGCGCGAGGTGTTGAGCCTGCCTAGAGCACACGCTTTGCTCAAGTACGTTTACCCGGGTAAGTACTGCGTAAGTAAGTATGGGCCGAGTAAATCGGGTAAGCATTGGCCATACTTACCCGCACTTTCAGCATTTTTACCCGGGTAAGCGTCCACACTGCCCGGTACCGGTAAACCTTACCCGATAAGTCATTACATCGGGTAAAGTAAAGTAAATTTACCCGGCCCAAAATTGGCCATTTTACCCGGGTAAGGTACCGGTAAATTTTACTCTGACATCAGTGATGTCCATTGCTAAGCCTAAGCCTAAGCCTATGTCCATTGCTAAGCCTAAGCCTAAGCCTAAGCCTATGTCCATTGCTAAGCCTAAGCCTAACCCTATGTCCATTGCTAAAGCCTAAGCTTATGTCCATTGCTAAGCCCATGTCCATTGCTGAGCCTAAGCCTAAGCCTAAGCCTATGTCCATTGCTAAGCCTAAGCCTATTGCTAAGCCAAAGCCTATGTCCATTGCGAAGCCTAAGCCTAAGCCTATGTCCATTGCTAAGCCTAAGCTTATTGCTAAGCCTAAGCCTATGTCCATTGCTAAGCCTAAGCCTAAGCCTAAGCCTATGTCCATTGCTAAGCCTAAGTCTAAGCCTAAGCCTATGTCCATTGCTAAGCCTAAGCCTATGTCCATTGCTAAGCCTAAATCTAAGCTTAAGCCTAAGCCTATGTCCATTGCTAAGCCTAAGTCTAAGCCTAAGCCTAAGCCTATGTCCATTGCTAAGCCTAAGCCTAAGCCTATGTCCATTGCTAAGCCTAAGCCTAAGCCTATGTCCATTGCTAAGCCTAAGCCTAAGCCTAAGCCTATGTCCATTGCTAAGCCTAAGCCTAACCCTATGTCCATTGCTAAAGCCTAAGCTTATGTCCATTGCTAAGCCCATGTCCATTGCTGAGCCTAAGCCTAAGCCTAAGCCTAAGCCTATGTTTATTGCTAAGCCTAAGCCTATTGCTAAGCCAAAGCCTATGTCCATTGCTAAGCCTAAGCCTAAGCCTATGTCCATTGCTAAGCCTAAGCTTATTGCTAAGCCTAAGCCTATGTCCATTGCTAAGCCTAAGCCTAAGCCTAAGCCTATGTCCATTGCTAAGCCTAAGTCTAAGCCTAAGCCTAAGCCTATGTCCATTGCTAAGCCTAAGCCTATGTCCATTGCTAAGCCTAAATCTAAGCTTAAGCCTAAGCCTATGTCCATTGCTAAGCCTAAGTCTAAGCCTAAGCCTAAGCCTATGTCCATTGCTAAGCCTAAGCCTCAGCCTATGTCCATTGCTAAGGCTAAGCCTAAGCATAAGCCTATGTCCATTGCTAAGCCTAAGCCTATGTCCATTGCTAAGCCTAAGCCTAAGCCTAAGCCTATGTCCATTGCTAAGCCTAAGGCCTAACCCTATGTCCATTGCTAAAGCCTAAGCTTATGTCCATTGCTAAGCCCATGTCCATTGCTGAGCCTAAGCCTAAGCCTAAGCCTATGTCCATTGCTAAGCCTAAGCCTATTGCTAAGCCAAAGCCTATGTCCATTGCTAAGCCTAAGCCTAAGCCTATGTCCATTGCTAAGCCTAAGCTTATTGCTAAGCCTAAGCCTATGTCCATTGCTAAGCCTAAGCCTAAGCCTATGTCCATTGCTAAGCCTAAGTCTAAGCCTAAGCCTAAGCCTATGTCCATTGCTAAGCCTAAGCCTATGTCCATTGCTAAGCCTAAATCTAAGCTTAAGCCTAAGCCTATGTCCATTGCTAAGCCTAAGTCTAAGCCTAAGCCTAAGCCTATGTCCATTGGTAAGCCTAAGCCTAGCCTATGTCCATTGCTAAGCCTAAGCCTAAGCCTATGTCCATTGCTAAGGCTAAGCCTAAGCATAAGCCTATGTCAATTGCTAAGCCTAAGCCTATGTCCATTGCTAAGCCTAAGCCTAAGCCTATGTCCATTGCTAAGCCTAAGCCTATGTCCATTGCTAAGCCTAAACCTAAGCCTATGTCCATTGCTAAGCCTAAGCCTAAGCCTAAGCCTATGTCCATTGCTAAGCCTAAGCCTAGGTATGTCCATTGCTAAA
This sequence comes from Epsilonema sp. ZAB3_2, assembly GCA_030247985.1. Taxonomy (NCBI): domain Eukaryota; kingdom Metazoa; phylum Nematoda; class Chromadorea; order Desmodorida; family Epsilonematidae; genus Epsilonema; species Epsilonema sp. ZAB3_2. The sequence goes on from JASAMW010006955.1 coordinate 40,116, forward strand.
CCTAAGCCTAAGCCTATGTCCATTGCTAAGCCTAAGCCTAAGCCTAAGCCTATGTCCATTGCTAAGCCTAAGCCTATGTCCATTGCTAAGCCTAAGAGTAAGCCTATGTCCATTGCAAAGCCTAAGCCTATGTCCATTGCTAAGCCTAAGCCTAAGCCTATGTCCATTGCTATCTTGTGTTCTGTACCTTTTCGGCTTTATCGTTATCGTTGCTTTGCAATGCGTACATTACATAATGTGCTTGTTTCAGAATCACCGGCTGCCTCCAAATCACTTCCAGCGTCACCTGCTGCAAACATTAATCCAACCGCTCCCAAGCTTGATCTTCGCCTATCTGTCGAAAAAGGACTACTACCACCACCAATCCAATCCAAGCTAAAAGTTACCAAACCAATACCGCCAGAGACGAACAACCATGCTGCAAGGAAAAAGGCAAAGACCGTCAGTAGTCCATCACCAAAATCGATCGCCGATGATCCTGCTAAGGCGCCGCTCGTTGCGGAAAATGCCAACTCAACGGAGGAATGTCGCTCTGTTCCGTACAATGATGCAGCCACTGCAATTCTGGCTACACCGACAGTAGTTGCAAGGCGTCCGGCGATTCAGCCGCCGTCCCGAAATCAGCGAGGTCGACAGCTGAGTCTCGCCCAGGAACGAATTCGACGTTTCGTCGGCCGAAACTTCGTATGGCTCACTTCTGCTCTGATTTTGCTAATTGTGGTGGTTCTGCTGATGGCGTTGGCCTACTTCGTCGTCGGATTGATTCAAAGACTCGAAGATGGGGCAGGTGTAGCGCATCGCGGCTACAGAAACGCTACTACGGCTCGCCGATAAAAGTGTTTGACAAAAAATATTGTTATTCTTCCACGGGTCGTGATTCCGGAGGGACGAATTGGTTTGGAGACGTGTGATGGAAGGAGCTACATGGACAAATGGATGGCCCTACAAGTACAAAGTACGGCGCTTGCGTGGACACCTTCTAAATAAGTGGCGCCAAATTACCGTATTTTTGGGTGTATATCCCCCATTGTATATCCCCCAGTGTATAACCCCCATTGGCAAAACATATATTTTGTCCTATGTATATCCCCCCCTGGTGTATAACCTCCCATGTACTGGAAGGTACCTAACCTACCTATGTAAGCTGGTCATATGCTAGCTATAGCTACTCCTACAACATGCTACCATGCCTATAAGCTTAGCTGAGCATGTCTTATACTAGAATAACCCTGTTTTGACCGCGATTATGCCCTAAAACACGTACTTTTGACCTCAAAAACATGCCTCTACACACCTCTCAAAAACATAAATTTTGTCCCATGTATATCCCCCCCCCCCCCCCCCCCCAGTGTATAACCCCCCATCAGACCTCTCATTTTTGTATAGCCCCATGGGGCTATACACCCAAAAATACGGTATTGGTACACTTATTTAGACGGTGTCTACGCTTTCGCAATACTTTGTACAGCGGAGTGGACCGCTGTGTTAAGTCCGCTAATACAGTACGTCTTCAAACCCATTCGTCTCGTCTGGAATCACGATTCTGAGTTTTGCATTATACGTACTGTTGTACATACGGTAGTTTCAGTCCCCACAAACATACAGTGCAGACATACCTAATGGTTCTTTTCTAAACTGCTTCTAGTCCAGGATTGAATTAAGTATAAAAATAGCTTGAGGGGCTAGCCTTTGATAATCTGTGATAAAGATTAAACGTGACGCCGGTGAGTACGATATCACCTAGGCAGGCAAGGCACTGTAAAGTTTGGTTTATAACCCGATAAATTTGGCCTTTTTTGAAGGTTTAGTAGGCCTTATTTTGTGTATAACGATCTGATTTTCATATTGAGATATTATGCTTCAAAGAGCTAGCTGGCTTAACGACTGGAAAACGCACACGTACTGTACAGTAGACACTGCGCAAATTGGTCGCGATTGTTTCTTTATTTACCCGATTGATTGGGGTAGTACATGAAACTTTACACAGAACAAAACGACTACACAAGGTGTACATGTACGTAGGTATTCGGTAGTCTATTATTCTATTTTCTTATGGACCGTTGCTTTATCCCACCTAATTGCACCGCTTACGAACGTACGCACACATTACACACGCAGTACGCCTCATCTCGCCTTTAATACGCTTATTGCACACACATTCACATACAATACAATACACTCGAATTGTCGGTGAATAAAATTTGCTGGAATAGTAGCGCTAATAATCTTGCCGACTGAAAGTGTATCACTCTAGACCGACTGTACTGCGTAGCAGGCAATACGTACTACGTCCAAAATTAGGTTTACTTTAGAAAAAATATTTTGCCGGATTGGCATGCGTGGCACAGCTTGGCTTCTTGACTTTTTTGGAAAAACGACTGTCAATCCAAGCCAACCAGCCCAGTCGAGTCTTTGCTGCTTCGGATGTCAGCAGTCCCCATCCGTCGCCCGCTGCCATTTGACGCAATTTGATTCAACGGACATTCAAGTTTCCCCTTGCTTTCTTGTGGCAGGCAACCTTCAGGCTTCATTCAATCAGGGCTATTTCAGCGTCGTTGATAAGGCGACACGCAGTCTTGGGCACAGCTGGGCTTTTTTCCGCCAAAAACTAGTCATGAGACGAGCAGCCTTTTTAACGCTTACTGTACTTCCTGTAAGAAATGAAGGACGGACTGTTGCTTCTGGTTTAAAATACCTACACACATTATTTGCACAGCGCCGCTTCTGCATTCCAAATGGACATACCTTTACTAATTGGAAAGCGACAGGAATGTATGTACAGTAATTGGCCGTAGTTTCTGGCGAGCGACATTCGCGGTACAGTGATAATTGTCGTGACGACAGGAAATGAACCAAATTTCTCCTTTGGGCTTCGTCGCCCTTTCAATAAATTATTTTGTCGCGGCTCGCAGTTTATCGGGCGTGTTATCATTGTCGATCGCAATTCCTGAGCAATAAATGTTGTACTGTGATGATGGATCTGACCCCCAGCGCGCCTTCTCAGCTTCTGTGCAACTCTGTAATCCTGCTGTGGCTACTAAACGCGGCAATTACGGCGGTCGATGGCCTGATTTGTGTTCGACAAATTTTCACTGCCAATGGCTTTCTTAACACGACGTGCCGACCATCCGAGGTGGATCCATCGTATGACGGTCAGGTCACTTGGCTTCTCTGTCTCGCACATCACAAAATTATTTTTTTTTCTTCAGCCTTCCTAATACGTCTTTGTACTTTAAAGCATTGTGGCCACTTCACATTGCAAAGTGCCTGCTCTGGCTTAACCCCCTTCCATAATCTCAGATGGCCGCCTGGCCGCATACACCCCTTGCGGCCACCCTGCCGGCCTTATGGCCGCCCATAGTCGTGGGGTGTGGGGGCCAACAAGGCCGCAGGGTGACTGCAAGCGGATATTGCTGCCAGGCAGCAATCTGAAGAGATTACGGAGGGGGTTAACTAACACCCACCAAATTTTCTCATCATGGTTGACAACTGGCTACAATCGACGTCAACCGACATCTGGGTGGGTGAGTACCGTAGTTGCGCAACTAACATGTCGGTTGACGTCGGTTGTGCAACCGGTTCCTGTCAACAGTCGGTACGGGAAATTGCCAGTGACCTGCCTGCTTTCCTAGACCACGGAGAAGTACCAGTGGTGCCTGAAGGTGGAGACGCGACTGCCTTCTGGCGAGCTGGAGGTGAATCGCGGGTGCGGCGCGCACGACACGCGCGTGCTCATCAACACGTGCCAGGTGTTCGGCGCGGGATGCACGCGCATCTCCGGACCGCGAATCCAGTCCAACATCTGCTGCTGCGGCGACCGAGACTACTGCCAGGAATATATAACATTATAAGGGGGAGGAGGAATATGCAAGCAGTGTAGTGAGGCAAAACGCAGAAGCAAGGCTAGGGACCAAGTAGTTCCGTGGATCGCTAGCCTTGCTTCTGCCTCGCTACACAGTGTACACATTCCTCCCCCTCTATAATGTTATATATTCCTGCTTTACTGCAACGGCGCAAGCGCAACTGCCGCTACTACCGCCAGCCCAACAACTACTGCTACTACAACAACTTACACGTCCGCTCTCCTGCTGCGATTCTCGTCCTGCCTCATCTGTTTGCTGTTCGCGCATATTCCTACCAGACTCTGATCAGTATACTTTACGGAAAGATATTTGCCGATATGCGGCAACGCGATTGGGTTGGTCGATAGCGACCCCGCGGTATTTGGTGAAGTTTTGGATCGGTTTCTGCGGGGTCCTCCACGTCATTTGTTGTCAATCCTTCTTTTCACTCGCTTCTTTTCCGCTCCCAGATGATTGAACAAGGTGGACGACCCCGCAGGCACTGATCCAAAATTTCACTAAATACCGCGGGGTCGCTACCGACCAACCCAATCTATCTACCAACCTATATTTATGTACTGTACGTACATATGTCTGTGCAGGAACAATAGATTGAGATATGCAGATAGTACGTACGTACGTAGGTATATGTAGACCTATAAGATGCAGGCCTGGCTACTGATGAATAAGTATGATGCTACTTGTATCTCCGTACTATCATATTTGGCTTTCGTCGTGATTGTCTTGAAACCGCGAGCTCAGGGTTTTCGTAGAGGCTGAATCTGAGCGGTCGACGCCACCAAGCTGTGGTTCCTTGCTCAGCGTCAAGGCGCTTTGAGTTCTCGTAGCAGGCGCCGACGACTTGCCGTCGCCGGATGACGTCATAATTTTTCGAAATCGCTCAGCCATATCCAATACCTGTGTGACAATAGAAGCGACACTATGCTAGCAAGCAGCAATAGAAGCCGATAACGTAGTTGTTTATTCCGTCTTGACTTATGCCAACCTAAAGCATTTTAAAAATAAAAGCAACCTCTCTGTCCACTTTCAGTTGGCCACTTTTGCCATCTCTGCAGTTGTGGAGACGAGTTTCGAAGTTGGAGAACCATTCGGACGCCTTCTGCTTCTCGTCTCGCTTCAGCAGAAATATCGCATAGTTCAGTGCGATCGTTGGATCGCGCCTGAAACATTCATCACAAACGTACTAGCATTTTTAGTACAAATACCAAGTGGGGCGCCACACACGTGCTCCGAGCGAATTCGGACCGAGTTCCCGGAATGGCTTCGTTTTGAACCGAAACGATAACGTCAATTGTATTCACACGTCTTCGAATTACGAACAGGTCGGTAAGTCCACGCGCACGTTTCGGTGAACGGAGCGAGTTTGAAGCGAACTCGGAGATGTTTACATGTTGAAGCATAGTCAGGGCTCCGAATTCTGAGTTCACGTCAGTTGCGCCCTAGTGAGACATTCTAACACGTACTGTAAAGTTTGGTGTATTACCCGATCGGGTTATAAAAAAAGTCGACCAATTTGCTAGGGGGTATATTCGATATCGGGTAATGCAAAATATCGGGGTATATACCATAATACTTGCTTATTTTAGCGTAAAATAGCTTTTCGAAGCATTTGGCGGTAGGCCAATATGGGTTATACAAAATACTCAAATTCAAAGTCGACCAATTTGCTCGGGTTATATTCGATATCGGGCTATATCGATATCGGGTTATACACCAAACTTTACAGTATGTCGAATACGTGACTTAAGTTCCATATTTTTTGGGTGTATAGCCCCATGGGGCTATACAAAAATGAGAGGTCTATGGGGGTAATACATGAGAGGAGTACACTGAGGGGGATATACATGGGACAAAAATTTTTGTTTGTGAGAGGTGTGTAGAGGCATGTTTTTGAGGTCAGAAGTACGTGTTTTAGGGCATAATCGTGGTTAAAACAGGGTTATTCTAGTATAAAAAGAGATCAACTCCAGCTAAGCTTATGGGCATGGTAGCATGGTGTAGGAGTAGCTACAGCTAGCTTATGACCAGCTTACATAGATAGGTTAGGTACCTTCCACTCTTCCAGTACATGGGGGTTATACACCAGGGGGGATATACATGGGACAAAATTTATGTTTTGCACCTAGGGGGGTAATACACTGGGGGATATACTAGGGGGGGATATACGCCCGAAAATACGGTGCATACGAGACAACATGCAATCGTCACAACATGACGAAAAACCACACTGTATATACGTACGTGTCAAGTTTGAGGGGCGTGTTCGTAAGCTTGTCTGGCGTTTCCGGTGTCTTCTAGGTGTGTCAGCGCCACGGCGAGTGTCATGAAGAAGAGAGCGGCTACTTTCGGGCTGGACGTTGATGGCGGCGCTGACGAAGTGGAAAGCGCTGGCGTACTGGTGCATCTCATATGGACCAGGCCGAGGTTGTACAGGATCTTCCAGTCCAACGGCGCCAGGTAGTTGGCCCGTTTCAAGCAGCTGATCGCCTACAGAACGCCAATCATAAGTAGTGCAGTACCGAACCTATTGTACGTATGTACCTACATCATACAGTACGGTGAGTAGGAGAGAATTCCTTTTCATTTCTTCTCCACTCGTATAAACAAATAGATAACAACTGAGCCATAAAATTGTGGAAGACACTTTTGAAACTGCATATGTAGGGCCTGTGGGGTAAACCCGGACATGGGGGTAAACCCGGACAGCTAGTATTATCAGCAACCATACGACCGATACATAAAGTATTGACATACTCATTCGATTCCTTGAAGACTTCGACGGTCTCGATTCTCTCTTTCAAGTGAGCTGCCAATGTTCATCATTTGCTGAAGCGGAAAGTTCAGAAAAGCGTAGGTGCTCCGGGTTTACCTCATAGTACCCTGTAACTTAGCGCGACGTATTTCTGCTTTCCGAAAGAGCACATGCCCACGTTGCTCCAGAGCTGCGCGTCATCCGGCGTTTCCTGCGCCGCCACGCGGGTATTTCGTTAAGGCGACGTCATAATCGCCGTATTCCTGTATCATGCTGGCGGTGGCTAAGATGGCGGCGGAGTGAGAAGGGGTCGAAACTTCGCGCCCGACCCAGCGTGCCTCGAAAGCTTGTTGGAAGCTGTCCGTCTATGCGTACACGAACCACTTCGTAGGGTAGCGTGAGCGGGGGCAAAACCGCCCATGGGGAATTCCGCCACCCAGGTGGCGGTTTTACGCTAGCCATAACTTGATACCTTGGCCTGATGGGGGGGGGGGGGGTAAAGCGCCATAGGTGGGCGGCTTTCCCGCCATGGGCGGTTTTGTCCCACCTACCATTACATACGTAAGTAAACTCACACAAAGACAAAGTCGTATTCGCGCAATTAGTATCTGACAACTCACCTTTAGATACAGTAATCCCAGTTTGGTCAAAATATCTGGATTTTCAGGCGTCGCCCTGGAGAAAAAAGGCCGTGACTGCATCTAGGGACCATTGAATACAATGTGTAAAGGGAGATCACTGATGTGCGTTAGTACGTAACTGTAGTGATGAATGATAATTAGATATAAAGGTGTTTTCTCTCA
>JASAMW010006957.1:0-25847 GCA_030247985.1 Epsilonema sp. ZAB3_2
TTACAGACAGACTGGCAACACACTCACTCACTTGTCGATGGCAGCCTTGAAGGAGTCGTAAACTGCGCGTCGGTAGGATTTGAGCTGGCGAGTGGAGCCTTCGCGAACCTGCGCCAAATCTTCCAGCAAATCCCTCGGCGCCTCCACCCACACTTTCACATCCACCTTCTGCCTACAACACACCACACACCAAATATGATGCGTGAAAAGCTAGGTGCCTATCAAACTTTCAACTATTCCCTAGATGACGTCCAAAGTGTATAGGCAGTACTTACTGCTCCGCGCTGTTGGTGGGAGGCGGCCATTCGGCGGTGACGTGATATTCGAGGCTGACTTGCGGCTTCCACAGCAGTTTCAATTCCACGCAGATACGACGCCGGGTGTCATGGTGGGCACTGGCTGCAGACGTCTCGATGGCAGAAGCAGCTGTTGCTACAGCCGAAGGAGTAGAAGAAGAAGTCGAAGAGGAAAACCAAACTCCGCTGAGTGTGTAGCCTTCCCGTAAGCGAACGTACAGAACCTACAGAAGCAGAACAGTCGAGTTGCTCGTCGTTTTTGACGCATCCGAATGTGGCGCAGTACGATCTATGAGGCCGCGTTCAGACAAGCGGGATACGCTCGGCGCATGCGTGTACCTAGTCAAGGTGTTCAAGAACACCTTTATAGTTCAGTGGGCGAGTGTGTGGACATGATCGCGTATTTTGCGTGGCCTATTGTGTGGAATGGCCTGTTGTTATCTGAGAGCGGCTCCCTGAGACAAGGAAATAAGCGGTGCTAACCTGATGCAAGGTAGTATCCAGCGTGACTTGAAAGATGAGCTTTCTGGGCAGCTGAGCAGGGAAGAAGCGCGGATCTAGAGTGCAACTGCTCAATCGCAGGCGCCGCTCCGCAGATGCCAAGCCACGCGCGCCGCGTACAAAGCTCCAGCACAGGAAACTGCGATGGAAGATGTTGATGCAGCCTAGAAAAGTATTGTTTCAAACTTGCCACACTAGCCGCCGATGTTAGCTGAGCGTACACAGTACTGTAAGGGTCCTAGTACTAAAGCATACGTACGTAATTATTGCACACTGCAGGAAAGTAACCTGCGGTACAGTATCGTAATTATTGAATAGGTAATTGCATGCCCGCTAATTGGGTTCTAAACGATCCTGGTCATTAGCGAATGGCCAGCGCTGTGTGTATAGTATAGTAGGCGGGGCTTAGCCCGTCTCTGTTCCTCACTCGCACCCTGCACCACTTTTCTAGGGAGTCTTTTATTTTTCCTTCTTAGAAGTTGGTCGGGCGGCTACCCACCGGTCTTTCCGCGATGGTCAGGCCTAGTAGGAGTAGCTCGCCGTTTCCCCTAGTCAAGCTCTGTACATTGGCACGCTTGTAATAAAGAATCACCTGTAATGCTTGTACCTATTCACGACGCCACCAATAACCTGTATCGTCACGTACGGCTGATCTATACCTCAATGGCTACCTAACTACTAACTTCCGTATTTCTCAACATTCCACAACCAACTGAGTGTTGATGGAAATAAATGCGTAAAATAAGTAGCCAGTGAGGTACGTAGGTAGATTAGCCATATGATACAGATTACGTTGGCGTCGTGAATAGGTACAAGCATTACAGGTGATTCTTTATTAAAAGCGTGCCAATGTACAGAGCTTGACTAGGGGAAACGGCGAGCTACTCCTACTAGGCCTGACCATCGCGGAAAGACCGGTGGGTAGCCGCCCGACCAACTTCAAAGAAGGAAAAATAATAGACTCCCAGGAAATGTGGTGCAGGGTGCGAGTGAGGAACAGAGACGGGCTAAGCCCCGCCTACTATACACACAGGGCTGGCCATTCGCTAATGACCAGGATCGTTTAGAACCCAATTAGTGGGCATGCAATTACCTATTCAATAATTACGATACTGTACGCAGGTTACTTTCCTGCGGTGTGCAATAATTACGTACGTATGCTTTAGTACTAGGACCCTTACAGTACAGTATCGTTCTGATAAGTAGTGTAGGGTACTGTGGGGGAAACCCGGACACGAGGTAAACCCGGACACCATCTTCTTTCATATGAGCTGCCATATTCATCATCTGCTGAGCGGCAAGTTCAGAGGGACATTGGTGTACGGGTTTACCCCTTGTCCGGGTTTACTCCACAGTGCCCTACGCTACGCCCGGCGCATGCCCGCCACAAACTGCAGCAGCAGGGACGCCGCCTAGCTGAATGCGATCATTAGGCCCATAAGCCTGCTACACAACAAGTGCCGTGGGACAGATATGTATGTACAGGCGGGGTCACCTTCTGCATGTTCCTCGTTCTCACGACCCGTGCCAAAGGCTGAAGAGCAATGCCAATCAGGAATAAAGGAGCCGAAAGTAGCGTCTGATAGGAAGTCAAGCATCTCCGGATACGGAACATAACCCACCGAGGAGAGACTGCCCTTCGGTTGAATCTACCCAGAATAACTCAGTTATCCACTCAAAGCAAACAAAATCTCTTCTTCGGACCTCCTAACAGTTCAAGGCGAAGGCTGCAATCGAGCGCGTTCACATCAAGTAACGTACTATGCACTGTACATCCGGCGAAGGCGTGCGTATGCCGCTTCTGTGAACGCAGCATTACAGTACACGCAATACGCACTACACAATAAACAATTAGTCGTTCTCCCTGAAATGTAGCCCGTGCTGAGCAGTTTGCGTGCACAAGAGTCGTGAGAAATGGACAGAAAAGCACAGTAAAGGGGCCAGACTATTGACCAGATGCGCTAACAAATAATGAGTAGTGCGGAGGCTCTGACCCCTCGGTAGGGGATTGAAAACGTACTGAAAGGGTACAAAACAGAGGGGGTCAGCCACCCCCCCATAATTCTTAGCGCAATTGGTCCATAAATTTTCATACATAGTAAGTACGTGTACGTCAATTCATGCTCAAGTGCATACTGATGTTGCTGCTGCTGACTGTCCCCGGTTTGCGGATCAAAAAGTAACTCCGTGGACTGTTCCAAACTCACTCCGCTCTCATTGCTGACCGAATCGGGTCCCTTCCTCGACAGCAGTAACTGATGCGGAGCCCAAAGCGAGTCGTCATCTGTGGATGCCTCTTCATTCTCCTCCACAGCTTTGGGCGGTGTTGTTCCTTGCACATTTGCAGTGATGGTCGCTGGGTCCATAATAGTGTCATTCATCGTTGCGCTTCCGCAGGCTGAAAATAAAGAACAACAACACAGCTCAGTAGTCAGTTCATGCACTGCGTCTTCATACACGTATTCCATCTCTCTCAGCTACTTCACAACCTACGATACTACAATCTACCACGCAATAAATCTCTAATGCCAGTACGAACGAACAATATTCAGCCATACATTACTGTTGGCTGTTCAAAGAATGAAATAGACTAAACGTCTCAGACCAGTGGCTGAGTGTCTAAGTGGATGAATACGATTAACGTCTATCTTTCACAAAAGCCACACAAACTCGCGATGAAACATCAAGATTCTGAGCTATCAAACCAAGCCACGCAGCGGCTACAAATAAAAAGAGTCCAAACCGGATGAATAACCCGAAGATTGGACCTTCAAAAATCGTCTTCCGTAATTCCGTTCCAGGAAAAACGGACGGGTTTTAGGCACCAGGTGAACCTATTTCAGATTATACGTTAAGATGCTGAAACATCACATTTCCTCGTTGACGCATGTCCATTCCGGTATCAGAAACGAATCTTCCCAACCCGATGAGTGAACCTTCATTCTCAAGAAAAAGATGCGTCCATTTGAAAATAATAATAAGACGATGAAAACCATCAACTATTCCAGTTCATTTCACCCAGACCAAAGCGAATCGGTTGCTGTGCATGTGCACGCCATATTTTTCGGCGAAACATCATATGTCCCAGTCAACCCAAGCAGCCCGATCCGGAATACAAAATATCCCGACGATTGGGCGTTCAAAAAGTTTTTACATACATATTTCTACCGTATAATGTATGTCCTCTGTCTGTTTTCCAGAAATCAAGGTACGCTTGAGAGATGGAATAACTTGAAGAAAGGCAGAAACGTCATCTTTCTCAGTTGAGAACCAAATTTCCCCTCGCTTGTTTCAATCTGCGCCCAATCCGGTACGAAATCCCGATGATTGGGCCTTCAAAAATCGATAACATACAGTCCGGGCTATAATACGTCCGCGACGGACATACAAGAACTAACCGTTGCCGGCAGCCCCACTGCCCTATGGTGAACGCAGCCAGGAACGACAGAGAGCTATATAACAGAGCATTGAAACATCACGTTTCCCATTTTTGACCCCAACTCGGTTCTGTCGCGCTCAAGTTCAACACAATGGATTGTCATATGAGGAATGCATACTATCAGGAGTAATATAAAAGGGGGAGTGACAAACGGCCGCTTCCATACAAACGGCTGATTTTCACACGCAAAGTTCGAAGCATTCCAGCGGTCGTAGAGAAGTAAAACTGGCACCATTGAATGCGTCGATTCTTCTTCTTTCCAATGGTGTCAGCTTCGTTGAGGTCCGAGGACTCCTTCCATTTTATTTTTAGCGGGAAGTAGAGGGTACTTTTGAGCCTCAATTTTTTCTCGGGGAATGCTCTGGATGGGTATCGCCAGATCTGGCGATCACGCTGCTTTCGCAAACCAGCCAGCGTGTATCGCCAGATCTGGCGATGATCGCCAGATCTGGCGATCCTTGCAGCGTGCTCGCCAGATCTGGCGATACTGATCCCCAGATTTGGCGATCATCGCCAGATCTGGCGATCACGCTCACCAGGTAGCATGTATCGCCAGATCTGGCGAGCATGCTGCGAGGATCGCCTTATCTGGCGATCATCACCAGATCTGGCGATCATCGCCAGATCTGGCGATACACGCTGGCTGGTTTGCGAAAGCAGCGTGATCGCCAGATCTGGCGATACCCATCCAGAGACATTCCCCGAGAAAAAATTGAGGTTCAAAAGTACCCTCTACTTCCCGCTAAAAATTAAATGGAAGGAGTCCTCGGACCTCAACGAAGCTGGCACCATTGGAAAGAAGAAGAATCGGCGCATTCACTGGTGCCAGTTTTGTTTCTCTACGACCGCTGGAATGCTTCGAACTTTGCGTGTGAAAATCAGCCGGTTGTATGGAAGCGGCCGTTTGTCACTCCCCCCTTTATATTACTCCTGATACTATGTATGATAGGTGGGGGAATAAACAGCTGAAGCGTTTCCGTAACGGATTCCACAGGTACGGATTCCGTACAACCCTACTTCGTTGTTGTGATGTTTTCTACGGAAACGCTTCACCTGTTTATTCCCCCCACCTATTATAGTATACATTCCTGTATTTGACTGCCTACAACTCTAGATAACACAGCGTTTAGCATAGATAATGGCGACAGCTCAATGCCAATGAAGCTGCCCAATCCGGTATGAAATCCCGATGATTGGGCATACAAAAATCAATATTCAGTTTTCCGCCCAGTTACACAATTACATGTGCCGGCCATCCTGAATTCAAGTCGCATGCTGCTTAGGAATGCGGGCACAGAGTTGGTCATTGAGAAGTGAAACATTACCTTTCTCACTTGACCGGTCAGACCAATTCTGAAAGAATTTGGTATCATTCACAACATCTCTCTCCCCCCCCCCCCCCCCCCATTTATTTTTTGACTTGCTGCCCAATCCGGAAGAACATCCCGACGATTGGACTTTCAAAAAGTCTAATAGTCTTTGGCGCCCAAATCTTGGTACACAACCTCGAAAAGGTGCCAAGAGACGACATCCAACGACAGTAATAAGAAATATTTCAAAACCGAGTCAAATACGAATGAAACATCCTCTTTTCAAGCTTACCCATGGGCACGCGGTTTCTAAATCGAAGCTAAGGAAGCTAAGCAATGAGTTCTGCTGCTGTACCCATCTATTCAATCATGAAAGTCCAAACCGGAACCAAAGTCCCGATGAATGGACACTCAAAAACTTTAATCTATGGTGAGACGCCTTTGTCCTTTTGCCCCATTCGGGGTCCTCAGGCATACAAAGGCATCCTACTCCGTCAATATAAAGGGCCAGCATGAAACATCAAGTTTACAGGTTTTTCCAAGGCAGTGCAGCCATGACATGAGTACCAGAAGCACTAGCCAATGCGCAGGGGACAGCCACGCCAATACTCACGTAATATTATATAGTGCCACCGATTTGTAAAGTCCAATCCGGAACCAAGGGTCCCGATAATTGGACGTTCAAAAAGCATTACTTTGCAGGTACCGAAGTCTGGCACGAACCAAAACTCCACACACGGTCCCGCGCGAGTTCTTTATCCCACCACACCGCTGTCAATATTTCCAATTAGCACCAGCGTGAAACATAACGTTTGCAGGTTTGCGGAAATATGCTGCCCATGCCCAATAACCGTTTCGCCCACTTACTGCTGGAGTCGGCACGCCTCACGCCCCAGCTCAGAAGTCCCTCGTTCATAAATAGTCCAGACCGGAACCCAGGTCACGAAGAATGGACATTCAAAAACTGGAAATAATCGTCCCGTGGGAATCTTCACATATTGCCCGGCGAAACTTTACGGGAGATGAATCCTATGATCTCCGCACTCCCTGTCCAATTTACAAAAGGTGTGAAACACAATATTTGCCGGTTTCCTAACTTACACCACTGACTTATTACCCATTAGCATCAAGAGCCCATAGCATGTAGCATATCCGTTCTTTTATCGTATTTACCGGAGCATATATATAGCCCCCAATTGAATAGCCCAATATTGGTAAAACATAAAATGCCCAATGTATCGACCCTCCCCCTATGCATATAGTCCTGTGTACTGTAGTAGGGTATCTGAAGGTACCCATATAGGCTGGGCGTAAGCTAGCCACAGCCATTCCTACATCAAGCCAAGATGCCTATAAGCCTGCTTGGAGGTGTAGAGTACTAGAATAACCCTGTTTTGACTTCGATTATGTCCTTTGTTCATTAAGTCCAAACCGGAACCCAGGTCCCGAAGAATGGACATTCAAAAACTGGAAATAGGCGTCCGTAGAAACTTTACATTTCTCGACACGTCGGCTCCAGAAATCCTACGGGGCCCGTGGTGTATTCCAGACTCAACTCCTGTCCACTTTACAAAAAGTGTGAAACATAATATTTGCAGGTTTCCTAACAACATCATTTATTTATTACCCAGCAGCATCCGTTTCCCAATTTTACTTTATTGGCTCGAGTCAGCCATTGGGAATCTAAACCATCTTTGTTGTAAAACGTACAATAGTTTTTCATAGTAGAAAAGCCCAACCAATGCAGTCCAAACCGGAACTTAAGTCCCGATGAATGGACATTCAAAATTACGTCGTCTTACAAACGGTATGTAAGCTCTCCTAGGCGTAGCCTTCCCAAATTGCACGAATAGCCCACTAACCCAAATTCAAATATTGAAACCTCAAAGTTTTCGGATATATTGGTGTCAGGTGCACTTACAATTCCAAGACCAGACATAAGAAATATTGGCCACCAAAAATATGCAAGAACTACAGGCAATTTCTATGTATGCCAGACGCTGAAGCCAATAAAGTACTACAAAATACTAGCCAACGTCACCAATATTATAGCAAAAATATCCCATCCCATGACCAACAGTCCAAACCGGAAACAAGTCCCGAAGAATGGACGCTCAAATAATCGCATATGTTGTCCAAAACCTTACATTACTTGTAAAGTTTCAGGCACTCCACGGATGTAGCGGGCACATTGAAATCGCGTTTCAGTTGAATTCACAACTTGAAACATCATCTTTCTCATCTTATAGCAGTTCCTATGGGCCTGTTACGCAAGGGGGAACTCTGGCAAAAACATTATCATCGCCATTTTGGTTCCGCTCAGAATTACCCCATGCTCTACCATACCTACCGTTGCATGGACCAACTAGCGTGCTTGCTCAAGTTCCTCGCGTGATAAAGTGAATGAAGCAACCGTCGGACCCCACGCGGGAAGAAACAAAAACTGCCTCTTCACTCAGTCACATTATGCAAAAGGCTATCGCTGTAGCAGCTGCTTGAACAATATATGAACTGCCTTTTCCATCTGCGAGAGGGCCAACGCTTACTGCATTCGTACTTGGAAACCTTGGACAAAGCCACCAACCACGCTTAGCAATGCAGCAAGCACACTAGCCGGTTATTGGCTTGACATTTGCTAGTTATGTAGGTACCTGGGCGAAGAAGCAATCTAAACTATTCTTCTTGCACTTCCTGCTGGAATAATTGGTTCCTGTTCTTGGTCATATCATGGCTTCCTGCAATTCACACAAGCAAACACTCACATAAAATTATTCAAGACGTATTTAGGTACAAATGGAAGATATTCAAATGGCTATACCAGTACAATCGTATCAAGAAGCCACACTTTTTCGAATTTTGTTATCGTAATCGTAACATCACGCAGCCGTAATGCACAATACGATTCACATAAACAAGAAGAACTTTAGCCAATTTCTATATACGCTAGAAGCTAACGCCAGGTACAATGTTATAATTTGAAAAAAATCTCCCATGCCACGACCAACAGTCCAAACCGGAAACAAGTCCCGAAGAATGGACGCTCAAATAATCACTGATAGAAGTCCAGAATCTCTACAATACTTGTAAAGTTCCAGATCCAAGGTACCGTGCGGACCCACTGAAATCGCGTTTCAGTTGAATACAACTTGAAACATCATATTTCTCAGTAGTTACTATGGATGGGCCTGTTCCGCAAGGGGCAATATTGGCAAAAACATCATCACCATTTGGTTCCGCTCAGAATTACCCCATGCTCTACTCTACCGTTGCATGGACCAATGTGCTTGCTCAAGTTCCCTGCGTGATAAAGTGAGTGAAATAACCGTCGGACCCATGTGGGAAGAAACAAAAACTTCCTCTTCATGCCGCGTTCACCATACGATTTTTCCTCATCGTAGAGAAAACCCACTTGTAAAGCGAGTTTCGCAACGTTTTCGCGCCATTGCGAAACGCCCTTTGCAAGTGGGTTTTCTCTGCGAGGAGGCAAAATCGCGTCGAGACAGGTGGCTGGGATCGATTCAACATGGTAAAAATGCATTCCATAGGTTCACCGAAAGAAAAAATGAAACATCGATCCTCGCCTTCACTATGGGGAAATCTTTGTTGACCAATGGAGCAAGCACAAGCACACTAGCCAGTTTGAGTTATTGGCTTGACATTTGCTATACCTGGGCGAAGAACCGATCCAAACTGTTCTTCTTGCACTTTCTGTTGGAAATGGGTCTTGTTCTTGGTCATATCATGGCTTCCTGCAATTCAGACAACAAACCACTCACATAAAACTACTTCAAGACATAGGCTACAAATGGAAAGGTATTTGAATGGCTACTAGGCCAGTACAATCATAATCATATCAAGAAGCCACTTTTTCGAATTTTGTTTTTGCAACATCACGCAGCCGTAATGCACATTACGATTCACATAAACAGGAAGAACACTGCACAACAGTCGCATCTGGCATGCCAAAATAAGCGTACGAAGGCAAAGAAGCAGCAGAAAAGTTTGTTAGCTTACAATCAGCCTGGTTGATGCTGTTACAATAATATGCTTACACGCAACCTCCTACGCATTCCACTCCACAAAATACATCCGTAGCCGCTAGGCCCTTCATAAAATTGAATTCCCACGTATGACGGCAAGCAACCCCCTTCCCATGAAATTAAATTTCATTACTGCCTTAGCATAACAAGTCAAATACAGATGAGCTGAGTCACCCCACCCAAAAAATTGCTGCATGCTTTTCAAGCACTTTTTTCCTATCCTACACTTGGCACAGACGAAACATACACTAATTGAGGAGTAGAGTAGACAATACCAGTCCTTTGAAAAAAGAAAGCAAATCCAAAATTCTTTACGTTTTTGCCTCCTCGTACTATGCTCGCTAGAAGAAACCAAGCGCAAAAACAAACTGTAAGAAAAAGTGTATGCAAAGTTGAATCTCATTCATAAGTGCATTTTCGCTTTCTTGAAAGTCCCTTGGCCCTGACCTTTGACTGGTGAAATAATCCAACCAATAGTCAATAGATGATCCAGTCAAACGCAATGCCAAGGTTTTCAAAAATGCGAAAGGCACAATAATATCCCCAGCCATTACATCTTCAACAGCTCGCTATTTCGTTGAATTCAATGACAAGATTAGATAAATAAATTAAAGATTAGTTATCGATTGGGATACGATGCTTGTTTGGCGTTTTGCTTCTGGTACTTCCTTCCTTCCATCCCTTCTCGTCCTTCTTTCTTTCCATCCGTCAGCCGTACGTACAATGTCATCGTCTGCTGCGTTTACTGGAGAATGCGTAGCAGCCTCCGCCTCCCGCGGCGTCTCTGTCGCTTCGTCGCTTTCTACTGTGTTTGCGGCACTCTGCAGCCAGAAAGGCGCTGAGTTCGGGCGCCGCCGCGGCCGCGGGACGAGGACGGGGAGGAGAGGCGCGCGGAGAACCGCCCAACACCGGGGAAGAGCCTACACACGCACGCATACTATTCACGATATGCATTAACGCGATTTGGTTGGTCCATGGCGACCCCGCGGCATTTAGTGACAGTTTGGATCGGTGTCTGCGGGGTCGCCGACGTCATTTGTTGTCAATTCTTCTTTCACTCGCTCCTTTGACGCTTCCAAATGATTGAACAAGGTCGACGACCCCGCAGGCACCGATCCAAAGAGTGACTAAATACCGCGGGGTCGCTATCGACCAACCCAATCGCCTTTCTACATATGGTGGATAGGGTACTGTGGGGTAAACCCGGACACGGGGTAAACTCGGACACCTAAGCTATTCTGAACTTGCCGCTTTAGCAAATGATGAATATGGTAGCTCATTTGAAAGAGGAGAGTTCAAGGAATCGATTGGCAGAATACTTGTCTCAATCGGTCCTATGGCTGCTGAGATATACTAGGGGTCCGGGTTTACCCCCGTGTCTGGGTTTAAACCACAGTACCCTACGACATACTTACTTATCTACGTATTCTTGGTAAAATTGTGCAACATCTTGCCAGTGATTTGGTATCGCTACTTGCGCTAAGAATTACGGTTGGTCGCGAGCTAACCGTTCTGTATTTCAGTGCGTTATATTGATCGGTGCTCGTGGGTGCTGGCGGCGTCACCGATCAAAAAACGCGCACTGAAAAAAGAGAAAGGTCAGATCGTGACCACCCATAAATTCTCAGCGCAAATAGCGAATAGTCGGCTGTTGCAGAGAAGCGACTAGTAAATTCGGCGCAAAACGGGTAGCGGGCGCCTGTCCTTAGATCCAGCAACCGACCATACAAAATACGTACAATAAATAACTATACTCAGAACGACGGGTTTCACCGGTAAACCTGTAAACTAGTTTGTCCTTGGCTTGTTGGATGACTTGCCGTTATGCTACAAAAGTCTACAACTAACTACCAGTAGCTTATGCCTTTGTGAAGCTGAGTCTATAGTCGGTTTTTTGCCGTGCGTACGTATACTTGTGACGTAGTTTTATTTGTGATACATAATACTAAAACCAGTCAAAAATAAAACTACGTCATAGTATACGCACAGCAAAAAACCGACTATATAAACCCAGCTTGATGACAACAGCTTACCGTAAGTATTCTGCGTAGACAAGGCTTCTCTGAACATGCCGATAGGACTGTTGTCCACGGCCGAGGGTGGGCTGTCCATGTCTGTACCGGTTGAGCAGCGATGATGATAAACCCCGGGCGAGCTCTGAGAACCCATCGCCAATCCACCAAACTCCCCAGCACTGCGTAACGGACTTCCAGTACCCACGTTCGACACTAAGAAAAAGACAAAAGCTGGGCATGCAAATTGAAAAAGATACTATGGTGGGTGAAAATGATAATAATGACGCTTTTCTCTCTCTTTATGCCACACGTGCTGGTATTGCGATGAGGTTTTTCGAAAACTGAGACGGGTGACGTTTTTCTGTCCAGGCTTGGTCAATGCCAAACTTTGCAGACGCTATACTGGGCCGATTCACACTCTTTGGGATATTTTAGTTCAAACTTTGGTAAGGATTTGGATTTTCGGCTTGCTACCAAAGTCAAATAAATGACTGATAAGAATGGCTTACTTCTTCGGACTGGAGGAGGTGGGGTTTTTCCGGCCAAAAACGCCAACAGATCCTCACGACGGATGACGGGGGAGTGACGATGTGAGCACTTGAGATATCCCACCAGTTCTTTGAGCAATTTCTGTCGACCCAAACTCATTCCCTGCTCGCTCGACCGTCGACTCACATCTGTACTATCTGCACAAGCACATACTATCGAATCACTGCAAGCTTCTAGTAGCGCAAAATGGTTCATTCACATCGGAGACGCGTTCGGTGTGTCCGTGGCTCGACACACACTAAGGCATGGACAAACAGGGATATGCTCCGGGCGTACACCGACAGCGCATTTCCTTCCAATGTGAATGAGCCACAAAAAATGCAACGTAAAAGTAAATTTGCAACGTCATAGTAAATTTCCGTAAATTTTGATATACGCCGACCTAAACATATGCGAAAAACTCCTTCGAGTTGGGGATATCAATTACTTTCCAGCTGCTAAACTATGCATACATACACACTACATCATTGTATACCAAAACAACTTCACGCAAAGGCCCCACCCGACGCAAATGACAAGCAAGATTGGTTGCCAAATATAAACACAGCCTTGAACTATGTATTGAAAGCAACAAAAACTGGCTGCGGTCGATCCCAAAATAAGCGCGGGTCTGTTCTGCCTTGCCTAGCACATGCGTCGGGTGGGGCCTTCATCCATTAGTAGCAGGCCTACCCTTATAAAACTGCGTAGTTGCTTGAGCGGCTTTTTGGAAAGAGCGCCAGGAAGCTTCGCGATACAGCTGAGCCACAGAGTAGGCGCAGTGCTCGAAAGAATCCCACAGGGGACTGGAAGAGCCTTGAAGGATCGGCTGTTCTTCACCCGCCTCCGAAGTCGAAGAGCTACTTTGCTCGATTTCGCACAGACAATCCAACTCAAAAGGAGTCCATCTGCCCTGTCCAGGATGCGGGAAGAAGCTTCGGCCATCATCCATGCTTCCGAAATGCTGGGAAATCACACCGGAAATGACGATTTCGCTGTCCTTCCTGTTCTTTCTTTCGTCTCTTCGTCTTCTTTGGTCATTTGTAAAAGACAACCAAACAACCAACAACCAAACAACCAAAAGTGTGGACCTCTTGAAACTAGCTCCGCTAAAAAGACGCACATCGTTTCTTTCTTTGAATTGTACCCTGCGCTCATTGTTAGTGCGCTCCTCCACCTTCTCTATCCTCCACCTTCCATCTTCCCAACCATCCTCTTTCTCCTCCATCCATCCATTATATTCCCCTCCACCTTCCATCCATCTACCCTCCATTCTCCATCCTTCATCCTCTATACCTCATTCTTTTATGTACCTTCCCCCTCCATCCTCCTTCATCATCCTCCTTCAACACCTAACCAATACAGTCTGGAAATTACTGTGTCCTGTGTCCCTGCCCCCATGTGGTACACACCCAGCATTACCTGGTGGAATACTTGAATAGTCACTATGGGGCATTTTGGTTTTTTGGCAAGTTGGGCTTTTTCAAAATGAACAGGACTTAGGCTTTAGGCTTAGGCTTAGGTATTGGATGTAGAGAAGTATGCCCCAGCCTAAGCCTCAGCCTATGCCTAAGTCTAAAGCCTCAGTCCCATCCTAAGTCTATTTTGAAAAAGCACAACTTCCTTTCTTTGATAAATTTTGTAAAACAAACTTCCCCATAGCGACTGTTCAATCATGCCAAGCTGAGGCGGCCCCGCTCGCGGCAGTTAAACGTGTATTAAAAGTAGTTCACGTAGAATAAAGGAGTACATGCAAAATATCTGGCGTGGGTAATTTATTGTTTTGCGAGACTTAGTTTTTGCCAAACGGACAGAAAACTTTCTTGCGGAACTTTTTGATAATTACTAATATTCGCAATAAAGCTTTACAATAGTTACTCAAAATATGCAAGACACCTTATCAAAAACGCCGGACTACTCATTTAGGCAATACCCTACGGCTTGCCAAAAAGGTATGAACGAACTGCCGCAAGTGGGGCCGCCTCAGCTTGGCGTGATTATTTCAGTGTGTAACGCTGGGTTTGTACCATATGGGGGCAGAAACACAGTAGGGACACAGGGACACTGTAACTTCCAGACAGTCTAACCAATCTGCTACCTCGCAATCTGGAGGAGAAAGAGAAGATGGAAGGTGGAGGATAGAGAGGGTGGAGGAACCCACTAACAATCCACCTTGGACCCAACCAAATGATCTGCAGTAAATTGTGTTCCATTAAGCCTGGTCCCGAAGCGAACGAAGATATGGTCGCGAATGTGCGCGTCGTCGTTTTTCTTTTTACTACATACGTAACGTACCGTATCTTCGTTCGCTTCGGGACCACACTTAATGGAACACAAGTTACTGCAGATCATTTGGTTGGGTCCAAGGTGGATGAGCAAAGGGTACAATTCAAAGAAAGAAACCATGTGCGTCATTTTGGCGGAGCTAGTTTCAAGAGGTCCACACATTTGGTTGTTGTATGTATGTTGGTTGTTTGGTTGTCTTTTACAAATTACCTCTTCTTCTCTTTTTTTGTTTTTTTCGACCCCGGAAGTGAACGCTGAACAACGTAAACAGCAACACCGACGTGCCGGTCAAAATTACACTGAAATTTTTTGCGCACGGTAAGGAACATTATTTGCGCAGTTTCCACTTTCTGTTTTCGTTTCAGCTCATCAGCTGTTTGTTTGTTGAGTAATAAAATAATTAGCGAATTAGCCTGCTAATTACATCGCAAAATTATGCAAAAGGCTGCACCGATTGAAGCCGGTACACTTGTCCTTCCTGGCGACCGAATTCCCATTCCAACTGACCAGCAGTTGTCCCAAACGTCGGAGTCTGTGGTGGTAGGCCCTGGGTTGAAGTATTTGCGCGGCGAGGAGAACTGCCTGGTGGCCACTCATGCCGGCCTCCTACGGCATTCTCCGCCTCACGGCTACTGGTTGGACATTCACTCCAAGCGCTACATTCCAATCGCAGATGATCGTGTGATCGGCGTAGTCACCCAAAAGCACGCGGAGGCCTGGAAACTCGACATCGGGGCTGCGGATCTCGCGAATTTGCATTACACCGCATTCGAAAACGTCACCAAGCGCAACAAGCCGACGTTTCGCGAAGGGACGGCGGTGTATGGCCGCCTACAGACCGCCATTAAAGATATGGAACTGGAATTGAGCTGCATGGAAGCAAATGGGAGAAGCAGGGGCTTGGGGGTTCTGCCTGATGGCGGCATACTGTTTCAAGTGCCTGTGGATGTAGCCAGAAAGATTCTCAGTCCCAGCTGCCCCATGATCAAACTCTTGGGCAAGGATATTCGCTTTGAAATCACCTGCGGTCTCAATGGATACGTATGGGTGAAAGCTGGCTCAATCAAGGAAACTTTGGCCGTTGTGAACGCCGTGTGCGATTCGCGATATTTGGCGAATCAAGACATGAAGGATCATGTAGCCGTGTGTATCGATAAGTTGAAAGGTGTTTGATCTTTATGCACAACAAACAAACAAAGCACTTCAAGTTGACTGTCACTATACTCCGTATGGTACCCACACACCGACCGAAGTTAGTACCGCGTGCATGCATACAGCACGTCGACAGCACGATATACTGTTTGTGCCTGGTACGTAAGTACGTATGTACATTACCTCATGTGCTCAGCTCAGTAGAAAATTCTTCGGTCAGCGCATTTCATATGCAATGCAAAGTAATCAGTCAGCAATAATCTTGCCTGCCTATGTGTTATGTACGTCACGTGTATGTACCTATACCGGCTTCCTCCACGAATCACGTAATCGATGCTAAGGCCTTTGCTCTTCTGTCTGTGTTTTGGAAGAGCGCTCGAATGAGCTGTTTAAGTTGTGAGGCTGTCAAATGAGCTGCCAGTGGTCCCTTGCCTCTCGCCCATCGCTCTACAATCTCCTGCATGGATGCGTCCAAACAAGCTGTCACTTCTTTCAGTCGCTGATATTCCGCGTAATCACAGTACTCGTGAATTAGCGTGTTCTTGTCCTTCGTCTGTAATTATGCAAGTCAAACAAAATAGAGCACGTAAACCGGAATTAGTTGCTTTGTTTTGCGCCAAATGTCGTCTGCATTGTTGTGTAAATTTGATCAGGTGGTTACCTGAAACAATTTTTCCAACGATTCCAATGTGGAGTTGAGCGCTTTACTCAGCACCGCTGTGTCGTCAGCTGAAATATCCTCCAGCGCTAAGATCTGCCTGCATATCTCCCTCAACAGGCACTCAGTTATTGCACCCATCGACTTGAACAGCGTCGTTTCTGTCATCACCTGCAGCATAAACAAGCGAACCTTTATGAAAACTTGGTCATGATCTTGGTCTTGGTCATGATGACATATCATATCATCGTCTACACGTCAGGATATGGGGTAAACCCGGATGGTTGCGGTTATATTGCTGGGGTAAATCCACTCGACCCACCCACGTAGAAAGAATGGCCTTTAGTACTAGGTGGCCGGATTTACCCCCTCCCCCCAAAACCCGGGTTTGCCCCAAAGTATCCTACATCACGCACACTAAATAATACCAATACCACCATGAACGACCATCAGCATATTCTTCCTGAATTTTATATTCACCTCTCTCCATACGCGACTCAGTTGTTCCAATCGCAAGACGCAGCCTTTCAGCACCTTGGGCGCATCCACAGTCTTCTTCTCGCTCACGTTTACAAAACCTGGTAGTGAAGTAACACATTCTTCTTCACCACATTCTCCTTACTCATTCTTGATCATATCATCATACATATACAGTAAGTTCGTTATCCTCTATGGCGAGACCTAAGTTGGCTATGGGCAATGGGCCTCTCTTGCTGCGCAACTAAGAACAAGTACTCCCACGATTATCTGTGCATGGGACACGCACAAAAATCCGTGAAGGAATTTCTACTGTTCGCATCGCGTATGGACCATATGCAGTAACGCGATTGGGTTGGTCAAAACGACTCCGCGGTAGTTAGTGAAACCAAGGAGCTATAAGTAGAGGAGGCGACACTCGACCTGATTCTGGACGTTGGCAGTGTCCGCGCCTAGCAAGGTTTCGACCTCTCTTCTTCAGGCATCCGTGGAATTCCAAATAGACAGAATCCAGCCAAGGTATGATAATGCGTATACCTCAACTTTCTTCGATCTTTTCAATGGTGGGGTCGGCGTTAACCCATCCCCAATTCGTAAGGCCAAAAATGGCCATTTTTCAAATTTTTGACAAAAGTAGGGTATCTTGCTGGCCTCAGCGCAACACGCACAGAGCCAGCCAAATGCTGTCCTTCTCAAATTCCACCACCAAGGGTCCAAGCTTCGCACTGATGTTGTTAACTCCTTCCCCACCACACTGGCAACCTGAGAAATTGATGGAAAACCGCCTTTTTACATGCATTTCTTCCCAAATATTCTACCCTAGTGCAGTCAAGCAGGGAAATTTAGAGTACCCTACCCTAGTTTTATGCGTAGATTTCGAAAATAAATGTGGTTTTTTCATTTTCCTACGTTTAAGGCCTGATAAACCCGGTTTTTCACGTGTTCTCGGATGGAAAACTGCGCCAAACCCAAACAATTTTAAAATCAGGTACCCTGGCCTAATTTTATGTGTAGATTTCAAAAATGACCTTAATTTTTACATTCTTCCACTTTTAAGGCCTAATATACCCGATTTTTTACTCAAAATGGCATAAAAAGATGCTATTTAGGCCTTAAGCGTGGGAAAATTTAAAAATTAAGCTCATTTTTGAAATCTACGCATAAAATTAGGCCAGGGTACCTGATTTTTAAAATGTTTGCTTTTAGCACACTTTTCCATCCGAGAACACGTGAAAAACCGGGTTTATCAGGCCTTAAACGTAGGAAAATGAAAAAACCACATTTATTTTCGAAATCTACGCATAAAACTAGGGTAGGGTACTCTAAATTTCCCTGCTTGACTGCACTAGGGTAGCATATTTGGGTAGAAATGCATGTAAAAAGGCGGTTTTCCATCAATTTCTCAGGTTGCCAGATGGGTGGGGAAGGAGTTAACACTACCAGTGCGAAGCTTGGACCCTTGGTGGTGGAATTTGAGAAGGACAGCATTTGGCTGGCTCTGTGCGTGTTGCGCTGAGGCCAGTAAGATACCCTACTTTTGTCAAAAATCTGAAAAATGGCCATTTTTGGCCTTACCAATTGGGGATGGGTTAACGCCGACCCCACCATTGAAAAGATCGAAGAAAGTTGAGGTATACGCATTATCGTACCTTGGCTGGATTCTGTCTATTTGGATTGCCACGGATGCTTGAAGAAGAGAGGTCGAAACCTTGCTAGGCACGGACACTGCCAACGCCCAGAATCAGGTCGAGTGTCGCCTCCTCTACTTATAGCTCTTTGGTGAAACTTTGGATCGGTGTCTGCGCGGTCGTCGACCTTGTTCAATCATCTGGGAGCGTCAAAGGAGCGAGTGAAAAGAAGAACGGCTGACAACAAATGACGTCGACGACCCCGCAGACACCAATCCACATGTTCACTAAATACCGCGGGGTCGCCATCGACCAACCCAATCGCGTTACTGCATATCGTGAATAAACTCCTATTGCCAACTCTGATTATAGATTACAGCTCGGTCCTTACCTTCCGCCTCCTTCAGCATGGTGAGTATCTCTTCCTTTTTGGCTGTGAGCGTCTGTTCCAGTTGGTCGGTGGCCAGCTGGGTCAGTTGGGGAATGATGTCGGCGTAGCTGATCTGCAGCTCCTCTGTCGACAGCCCCAACTTCGGCGCCACTGCCGGCGTCAACTCCCAGCCCAAGGTGATCAGCCGATGCGCCACATAGAAGCAGTCGTTGTAGAAGAGACCTGCAGTAGATGAAGTTGTACCCAAAACCGACAAATGGAACACAGGAAGACAGGCACATGTATGTACTACGTGGGCGACGTAAGTACGTACGACGTGTGCACATAGTACATACGCGCGCATGTGTATGAAACGTATGCGCATTGTACTCACGTAGAGTACACACACACAGTAGTTGTCATACGCGTACTTAGTAGCGACTTTATTTACCAGCGGTTTGTGGGAGGAGATGCAGCGTGGATTCGTGATGGGTGGGGGAGAGATGGAGGAAGAGCTCGAGCATCATGCGACTCAGCTGCAGCAGACGAGCCACGGAGGAGGCGCTGGTCGCCGTCGTCGCCTCTGCCACACACGATTCCAGCAAACGCACAAACGCCAGCGTACTCTTGCTAAGCAACACAATACCAGGAATATATAACATTATAGAGGGGTGGGTAGGAATATGCAAACAGTGTAGTAAAAGTCACATGACAAAGTCGTGTATATACGGAACTACTTGGTCGCTAGCATTGCTTCTGCCTCACTGCACTGTTTGCATATTCCTCCCCCTTATAATGTCATATATTCCTGACAATACATACGAATGCACGCACTTGTTTCTTTGATTGTACGCAGAAGGGCTTGAGTGCCATAGCGACCTCTTCGTGATCAGACTACCGTATTTTTGGTTGTATATCCCCCCAAGTGTATATCCCCCCCCCCCAAGTGTATAACCCCCCATTTGCAAAACATAAATTTTGCCCAGTGTATATCCCCCCTGGTGTATAACCCCCATGTACTGGAAGGTACCTAGCCTACCTATGTAAGCTGGTCATAGCTAGCTATAGCTACTCCTACACCAAGCTACTATGACTATAAGCTAGCTGAGCATGTATTGTACTAGAATAAACCCTGTTTTAACCACGATTATGCCCTAAAATACGTACTTTTGACCTCAAAAACATGCCTCTACACACCTCTCAAAAACATAAATTTTGTCCCATGTATATCCCCCCCAGTGTATATCCCCCCAGTGTATAACCCCCCATCAGACCTCTCGATTTTTGTAACCCAAAAATACGGTATTCGCTACTTGTGCGAAGATTTTTGGGTGGCTGCGAGGTGGCCCCGCGGTGTGTAGTGCAAGTTTAGAACGGTAGTACTGACGTAGTCAACGTCTTTTTTCTTCTCTCCGCCCACTGAACGATTTCGACGCCCCCCCCCCCCCCCCCCCCCACCCCGTTGGCACCGATCTAAGCTACCGCTAAACACCGCAGGGCCACCTCACGACTACCCAAAAGTCTACCTAAGCGCAAGTAGCGAATAGCAGTCCCTGTCTTTACCTGACGCGACATCTGGGAAAGTGGAAGTTGGGCGGCAGGCGTCTGAGCGTCTGTACGCGCACTTCCTTCTTCCACTCCTTCGCCTGTCGTGTGGGAATCAAGCCGAACTCTTGGACATTCCGCAGAAATTCCTCCTCCTCCTCCTCCTCGCTTTTCTGCCTCACTCCCACCAGTTCCGACTCGTGCACATCCGACATGATGAGATCTCTGGCGTCCGCAAGGAACTTCTGACAGCGACGCGTCATAAACAGACTGTCGATATCCGCCGCAAATTCCTCCAGATGCTTCGTGTCTGAAACATCAAATCTATAGGTTCATCGAAGGTAAGAAAACAATATCAATCAGTAGATAAGGTTAGATCAGGGCAGAGCCCCCAGTCCGTGGAAACAACCGACTACAATCCATGTCAAAATTACACGCCTAAGGCCATCCTACTATTATAGTCTGGCCAGAGAGAGAATTCGCTATTGGACTCAAGTCGTCCTGTGTAGTTTGCACGTACTTCTCCTAAATAGGAGTACACGAAACACGGACAGAAATAAGTAGTTGTGAATCTATTTTACGCAACGCGCCTTGAATGCCATATAGCGAACTCTTACTGGCCACACTATAACTAAGAGACGCGCTCAAACTCCGAAATATCTTCCTTGTCAAAAGGAACAGCTTCCTTGAGACAGTCCGTCACCATCAGGTTGAACAGAGGCCGGCCTAAGCTAGCTTGCATCATCTCCAACAGCCCACACGTGTTGCCATCCTTCCCGCTTCTAACCGTCACACTACCCCAAGCATCTTGAAACACCCGAAAAAGCGCCGTCAAGTCAGCAAATATGGCGTCGATATCTTTCTTAAAGGGCAGATGCGGCAAAGATTTTTCCATAGTGAAGGCTGAGATCGATTTTTCAATTTTCCTTCGGTCAGTATACGTAGTTTTTTATGCTGAATTGATTTCACCCCCATGTCTCGACGAGATTTTGCCTTCTTGTAGAGAAACCCCACTGATACGTGTCGCTTCGAACGCCCGTTTGTTCTTGTCAGCGCCTCACTTCCTGCGTCGTTTTGAACGAGAGAGCGGACGACGGCGCACGCGCGGACGACAACGCGCACAGATTCTAAACGACGCAGGAAGTGAGGCCCCTGACAGGAACAAACGGGCGTTCGAAGCGACACGAATAAGTGGGGTTTCTCTACAAGGAGGCAAAATCTGCGTGGAGACACTGGGGTGAAATCAATTCAGCATGAAAAACTACGTATATTGACCGAAGGAAAAATTGAAAAATCGATCTCAGCCTTCACTATGGAAAAATCTTTGCCGCATCTGCCCTTTAAACTTCGCCTTCTCTTCCCCTTCTTCTGATGCCGATTGGTTCCCCATCTTCTCAGCGAAAAGTGGCAGTCTGAGGACGGTAGATTTCGGCGTAAATTGAGTGGCGTCTGTGACCTGCAGTCGAACTTTCTGAGCGCTAATTATTGGCACGCAAAAGCGTTTGAGTATACACTTGGCTAGCTCATCCATCTTGTCTTGAAGTAGGCCCATAAGGGACAGGGCTGTCAGTTTCCCCTCTGTTTCTGCAGTGTTTTGCGGATGTATGAGAGTGAGCGAGTGCACTTGCTTCGGCTTGAGCTCCCATTGAAACAGACTGTCCCACCATTCGCCCAGGTCGTACGTAAGGCGCTCCCGTAATACGACGCTCTCGCCTTTGAGCGTTGGCAAAATTCGACGTTCGGCATCGAAAATTGTGGCCACGGATGAGGGAAATGATTCTGAGCTCTGAAATGATGAAAAAGCTAGTCAAAACCAAGGATTTGGAGTAACAGGATGGGTAGCTCTGAAGAAAATCCCGCAAACGAAGTTGCTGTCAAATTATGCTGCATTTAGCCGAGCGACCGCGAAACAGGGCGAAGTCGTGGGTCGGGGGTCCCAAACAAACAAATACTCGAAATTGATCAAAGATTTTGGGGACGAAAAAAATTTTCCGAAAATGACGTCATTTCCCAGAGATCCAGGCCATTTTCAGCCAAAGAGGCCAAAAAAAGGGCAAATCCAGCATCTTCATGGGCCTATATCTCATCAATGACGTTGAGGCAGAAAGTTGCCGCCATATTGAAACCTACCCGCAAATATCCCCTCTTTCACCCCGTACCACTGGCAGACTGCTAGCTAAGGCTTAACGCGTTTATTGAACCATGCCTTTTCTTAATCAAAAAATTCGCCAACCTTAATTTATTTTTCCTTTGATATCAGACCACCATTAGATGCGCCTGATCAAGCTGATTCCGAATATGCCATTGGCGTCTGCAAAATTTGCATAATTTAAGGAGTTATGGGCCCTCCAAAACCCCCCACTTCCAAAAATCGCGATTTTTAGCGTTTCTAAATTCATAAGGTGTTAAATTTTTAAACAAATTTTTCTGACCTAATTTTACGTGTAGAATCCGAATTTGAACTTGATTTTTCCATTTTCCCACATTTAAGGCCTTATTTTTGCCATTTTTTACTTTTGCAGACTTCAAATCGTGAAAATAAGGCCTTAAATGTGGGAAAATGGAAAAATCAAGTTCAAATTCGGATTCTACACATAAAATAAGGTCAGAAAAAGTTGTTTAAAAATTTAACCCCTTATGAATTTAGAAACGCTAAAAATCGCGATTTTTGGAAAGTAGGGGGACTTTGGAGGCCCATAACTCCTTAAATTATGCAATTTTTGCAGACGCCAGTGGCATATTCGGAATCAGCTTGATCAGGCGCATCTAATGGTGGTCTGATATCAAAGGAAAAATAAATTTAAGGTTGGCGAATTTTTTGATAAAGAAAAGACATGGTTCAATAAACGCGTTAAGCCTTAGCTAGCGGTCTGCCAGTGGAACGGGGTGAAAGAGGGGATACTGGTAGGTTTCAATATGGCGGCCCTTCTGCCTCAACGTCGTTCGGCGAGATATAGGCCCATGAAAATGCTGGATTTGCCCTTTTTTTGGCCTCTTTGGCTGAAAATGGCCTGGATCTCTGGGAAATGACGTCATTTTCGGAAAATTTTTTTCGTCCCCAAAATCTTTGATCAATTTCGAGTATTTGTTTGTATGGGACCCCCGACCCACGACTTCGCCCTGTTTCGCGGTCGCTCGGCTAAATGCAGCATAATTTGACAGCAACTTCGTTTGCGGGATTTTCTTCAGAGCTACCCATCCTGTTACTCCAAATCCTTGTCAAAACTGACAACGGTAACTGTAAAATTCCACAATACGCACTTAGTTGTGACGATGCATAACACGAGACGGAGCGCGTTAATAGCGAGGTAGGTTCCAAAAGGGAAAATTGGACCGAATGGGAATAAACCCGCAACCCTCGGTCACAGCTCTGGACACTAAGCACACAACACGTGGCCTCGGGTACTCTTGCCATGCCATGCGTACACACTGTATGTACGTGCCTAGTACAAAACAAAACATGCAGTACATACGTCCGAGGAAGAGAACTGATACCGTTTGAAGCAATCGCGCTTTTGTATTACACACTTCTCTTCTTAGACGGAGCACATAAAGAATCTAGAGGCGACCCAAGCTTACGCTTTTCCCCAGATATTCCATCTTCTCCTGGATTTCTGCGAGAATTTCCGCCAGTTTCGCCGGATCTTCCTGAGGGGAAATAAGATCCGCGTCCTCTAGAGCTTCCACAACACCAGTCAAGACAAAGCCTGGATACACGCCTGGGTTTCCTCCATCTGCCGCTTGAGTTCGCTTGGGTCGCCGCCTTTAACGCCGGCGCTTTTAAAGGATGCAATCTCCTCCTCGATTTGTTAACGAGCGCGCGCAGTTTCCGCTTCCATTTCAGCTTATATTAGGCCCAGTTTTCCGCTGAGTTGGCGCACGGACTCCAGGGCATCCGGGAAAAAGCCTGTGCTGGTGAATTGCCCGCCTATTAGCTCGCACAGTTCCGCTTTGACCGTGTCCACTCGCCGTTGAAAGTCCTGGATTAGTCCTTCATCTATCTGGCCTTCCTTCAGCTTCTGAGCCAGCACGGCTTCCGCCACAAGATTTGTCATGCTTCTCAGTGATTCTCGATTCCTCTTCTGCACTTGCAGCCTTCTTCCTTCGTCCGTTCCTTTCCTTTCGTTTCCGCTTTCGTTCGTTTTCCTTCCGCTTTCGAACTCCCGCCCAGATCTGTGAAAAATAGAGTTTTCGAACTTACCGTAATCCAAAATCGGTCATCCAGAGGTCAAACAAACGGTCAATTCAGCATTATTCAATCATCTCTCGACACTCATTGCTCACCGCACACGTATGCGTTGGCGTTATTATTGGGCTGGAACTCTTGAATGTTGAAACCTGCGCTGGTTGTGCACCATCATTATTTCCACTCACATCAGCCACAAAGAATTCTTGATAAAAATGACCACTTTCCGGTCACCAGGCGGCCTGATTCGTCTTCATCTGCTGCGCATACTGCATCCGGCGTTCAGGACACGAAGCAGGCGCCCCTGATTGAATGCCTGGAGCATTCCCATTGAAGTGGAGAAGGAGCCGGTGCGAGATCCGGATTCCGGACAGCAGAGTCTGCGGATCGGATTGAGAGATGGGCGGCCAGGTATCGATCAGGATCCCGAAAAAATCCCCGCACAAGTATCCGGAGATACGGTAAGGCGGTATGACATTCTTATTTGCCAGACGCAGAGGCATGAAAATAAAAAACATCAAATCAATAGTGCCGAAAATATGCTTATTTCAGGGAATATACGTGACCTCAGGGATGAAGCTGACAGTCCGGCAACAAGGGCCGGACTGAAGAAGCACAACAAGATTCTTCAGGTGAATGGCTACGATTTTACCATGGTTACACATGAGAAAGCTGTCAAATACATCAAGAAGTATCAGAAACTTCATATGCTTATCGCGCGACCAAATATGCCGATATTGCCTCGAATTTGACTACGTACGTAGGCAATCGCACCTGAACCTGACTTCATGAGTCTGTCTTCCGTTCCATGTCACTTTCTTTGTCATACGATACGTTTGATCTTGGATGATACGTTGTACATCCCTATTGTTTTGTTACTGTGAAGACTACGGCTAAATAACAATTCAGTAAAGCATCACGAAAGGCAACCCTTTAGTCAAGATAAAAACAATATTGTACACTGTAGTTAGTCAACCATTGATTAGATTAGCCATATTGGAGAAAGAAAGCACTTCAATGTGGATAGAAGTGAACCTTTAGTGGTCACAAATTCAAAAGATTTCAGGCTAGTAGGTAAAACATTACTGCGCGCGAGTTACGGATTCCTGAAAACAGAACCGAAGAGTGACCATAACTGAGTAAAAACAATAATCAAAAAAGAACAATCAACCAAACCAACCAGATGGACTATAATCAAATGATCTTGGCCAACTGTTTCCTTCACAACATAACATGCCATTACACCACCACACTGAGATTTCCAGTAGAATTAACGTAAATTGACATAACCACCAACAAAATACAACAATCCTCCATACTTATCATGATTTTGGACAGAGTTCCACATAATTTGCGGGGAAAAGCCCGTATTTTCCATTGCATGTGCCACGCCACCATCCAGCATCAACCTGAAAA
>JASAMW010006958.1:0-12513 GCA_030247985.1 Epsilonema sp. ZAB3_2
TGTAACTCTAAAACCACATACCTAAGATTTTTATGCAGTTTTTTTTATTTTGTAGCCAAGGCTTCAACTTAGATGCGTACAAATTTTTGCTTCATGGCCTAGTGGAAACTGGCTCAAACACCTTCTTTCTCCGGCGGTCAAAAAACGAGGGTGTTTCGAACTGCTAGTGCCAATTAGGGGGTCTTCTGTGCATTGTCCAAAATAAAATTAGCCTCCTAATAAAAAAAGATATCCCAAAATACTACAGGGTGTCTCACGTAGATCTCCCTAACGATCAAGCCTTATAACTTCCGTATTACAGCAGATATCAAGCTCAAATTTTGTCCCCAGTAACCCAAGAATGTGCCATACTTTGTGGTCAAATTTGAGCCACATAGGCCCACAGCCAACGAAATTACAGGCGCTGAAATGTTGGACCTTGTTTTTATCATTTTCCGCACTAAGCATTGCTTTGACCTTAGAATCTTGCTCAGCATGGTCAAGCAGCTCATTCAGCATGGCAATATAATGGAACAACAATGGCTGAACGTCATCACAGTCCAGAACACAAAGGATTCAAAAATACAGGCGATTTACCGCCCATAACAGCCTTCAAGGGGCTGTCGAGGTCAATAGTGGCGGTACTGATTTCAAAAGGTTGAAAAACGTAGTCGCAACTTTGCAAGCTCGTAATTTCATCCCTACTTGACCTACCTAGCTCAAATTTTGCCACAAAATTTGGCACATTCTTGGGTTTCTGGGAACAAAGTTTCAGCTTGATACCTACTGTAACACGGAAGTTATAAGGCTGGACCATTAGGGAGATCTACGTGAGACACCCTGTAGAAAATGTGCATCTCATGCATTAGCCCCAGTATCAGCCTAGCAAACGCATGGAATTGGGTATCTTGAAGAATTAAGACCGAAATTTTCCTCCATTACTAAATAAAAACGCCGATATTGAGCTTCGAGATTCAAGCCGTCGCAGTTTCCGAAGAATGTGGATCAAATAGTTGAAATTTTGTACACATCTTTTAGTTGAAGCCTGGGCTACAAAATAAAAAAACCGCATGAAAATCTAAGGTGTGGTTCCTGAGATATATGCACGGAAAGTTGGACGGTTTACGAGACACTCTATGCGTTATGTGCATTGTGTGCGTAGTGTATACATATGTACGTATTGTTATGTGCATGTGCTTTTGGTGTACCTGGCTTGTCGTTTTTGCCGCAGGAAGGCGGTGTTGTCGTTGACGGATTCTCTGGCTACATTTTTCACCAAGTCATAGCCGACAATGCGCGTTTCATCCACGTCACCATACACATATCCACCTTCGAAGAACTCTCCCGGACTCAGACTGGCTTCTCCCAATGGGCGGGAGAACATCATCGGACTGTAGTTGCAGCACTGGACACGTAATCTGACATGTTAAAGAATATTACTTTCCAGATACAAAGAAAAAATACCTAGGGATCTTATCTTATCAAGCGGCCGCACTGATTATTGCTTGATCAGGTGGTTATTCTTACGGATCGGTGGATCGGAACATCTCGTCGATTCCGGCGATGAACTGATCCGGTCCAGTGCACTCGGATTCAAAGCGCCTTTGACACTCCTAAAATTACATTTTAACGTACCATACGGCGGAAAAGTGTTGGTGGTACAGTACTTTTTTATTGAGCAAAAATTTTTATTGTATGAACAGTTATTTTTATTATACTTACCACTTCATCACGATTGACGCATATCGGAAGATCGCAAAAGAGATAAGGTTGGTTGGTGAAGTTGACGAAGACTTTGTACGCTAGCACTTTGCGGAACTCCAAGCAGAACTGAGCTTCACTTCCACAAAAGTACCAGGCCAACACAATAGCCCACACACTGATGATGCGTACTATCATGACTGGTCAGCTTTGCCTTGTCGAAAGTGTCGACAGATATGGCAGGACGGGGTTGGACAAACGTCGATTTAGTTTATGTGATAATTTCATCAAAAACATCCATACTCGACATAATTTCTTGCGTCAAGTGACAATGGGAGTACAGGCAAACAACATGCGTTTCTTCACCCAGCAGGGGCTTTCCGTACGTTTAATACAGTTTATGTACGTGGGTTGGGCTTCTTTACACTCTGAACGGCGCGATTCTTATGCTGTATAGTATTCCTGTAATTCTTCGTACAAAAGTTCGGATTATGTACATGTGTACATAGTTGATGCGTGTGGGTAACGTACATATGTAGGCACTGGGGGTACAGTACATAATGTAGTACTGTGCGTGCACTGTTAGTTTAACGAGTTCCAAAGAGTGGCGTCACACTGACCTCGTAATGATGGTGAGAGAAGAACGAAAATGGAGCCCTTGATTCCACTTTACTCCCCCGTCTTCTTGTCTCACAAAATGAACGGACACAGAAAATAATATTTATGACTCACGCAAAATAGTAATCATCAAAGTTACATAATACTCCTTCGGCGGCCTAACGTGGCAATGTGCTCTCCAAGGATAGTTCTGCCAGACTTGCACCAGCGTACGTACTACGTACCAATGAATGAGCTAGTACGTAAAAGGTGAGAGCCAATAGGAGAACACTATTATGAGGATTGAAGCTTATGCGTGGTAAGGTAACGCCATAATCATCGTCAGACCAAGCGACCTGTGACAGCATAAGGTATAACTGCTGTTCTTCGTATTTTGGGTGCATGAATACTGGAGGATATACACATGGCGGGACAAACTTTATTTGTTTGAGTGTAGGCATTTATTTTGAGGTCAAAGGTATAGTGCGTTGGACATGAGTAAGGTCAAACAAGCTTGAGTATGAAACATGTAGCCTACATACTTACAAAGACAAAATTTATGTTTACCAATCTCGGCGCGTCGTCGTCTTCGTTTTTACTACATACGTAACGTACCGTAATAAAAAAACGTATTCGTTCGCTTCGGAACGCCGATCACGTGATGTCCCTCGTGCGGCTAATCTAAATCATGGGTCGAGCGTGGATGAACATTGGGACGTGACCCAAAAAATACGGCACCCGAAAATTAACGCCTTTTTAGAGAGTTCTCAGCACACCGTATGTAGTTCCTTAAAAAAGTGTACATCACCGATTCGTTACATTATATTGCAATACAGCAGAGGGATGGGGGCACAGTGTGTGCAGTATGTACTATGTGGCATGTGCACAAGTGCATGTACATACACAGTGCTGACATTGACCTTAATTTTTGCCACCTCGTGTGATCAGATTATTTATTTTCGTTGAAGTCGGAACGTGTTCGTTTTCGTTTTCCACTCTGGCCAAAAAACACTAAAACAGTGCGTTGTTGGTGACGCATTAAACCGTACACATGCCTAGCGTTAGCGTTGTTCGCCTCGACACACACCCTCTGGACCTGGACCTCTCGCGTTTCAGCCTCAACGTCCACGCACAGACTCAGCTTCTTCGTTGACGCCGAGCGCATGTCCTTCCAATATGAATGACCCGTAAGATGCACTTTAAATTTAAAGAGGGGTCAGCTGGCCGCCGCCACCCAGAAAGTTTAGCGCAAGTCGTGGATAGGTTGTGCCTAACATGAACAGCTAATAGTTCGCTTTGGCTGCTTTCCTTTGTGGCTTTCTGCCACGAAACTGAAGAAGAAAACAGAGCGCACTACAGTACGGTAGCAAATTTGTGACGGACGACTGCTGATCTGATTCGCGTCCAAGTCTCCAAATATTTTGTTTGCACTCAACCGTTCGTCAGGAGTAGTTTTGGCTTTGACTAATAAATTACGTATACGGTACCACATAAGGATTGAGGCGAGTGCGTATATGCGCAAGCAAGCTGGTTTTCGAACGCCTCTTTACCGCCAATAGGCTTCTTCAATTGACACTCTCATCTCAACCCGTTCGCCACAATTTTGACACACAGTGGTGCTTGCAAAGCTGTGCAGCTTTTAAAGTTTAGTACTAAATTACTACCCCACCCTTTCCTTCCCCACCACTCGTTAGGACTGCAGAGATTGCTTGTGGTTGCTCTTCAAAATCTGTACATACTGTAGTTCCAACTGGCGTCGAAACTTTTACTGCCGTCTACGGCGGTGCCAGTGAGCAACATGTTGAGTCAGGAGACTGGCATCATGGTGCATGAGTACATCCAGTCGAGACAGCTGCAAACAGTTGCATCTACCAGCAGCGAAAGAGAAGAGGAGGAAGCATCCAGCAGCTCCTTCGAGGAAGAGACCGCGGAGCAGGCTGCGCGTAAGCTGGCTAGCAAGCGAGCCACGCGCGTCCTCCGTTTCAACCTTAGCGGGAAACACTTTCGAGTGATGGAGTATCTGCTGTGGAATCGCCAGGGAACTCTGCTGCACAGGTTCGCCGAAGCCACGCCGGCAGAGCGCAAGCAAATCGCCGCCTCCTATGATGAGAGGGAAGATCGCTATTTCTTCGATCGAAACCCGGAGTGTTTCAACGAGATTCTAGACTACCATCGCTATGGAATCCTGCATAGACCACAGAACATGTGCGTGGAGAAATACCTGAACGAACTGGCGTTCTGGCAAATTTCCGGGAGGCATTTGTCTCCCTGTTGCCAGCCCGACAACATGAAAGCCCTACTCAGACAGCAACAGGCGACCAGTCAAGAAATGACGCTGGAAGACGAAGTGGCGACGCCGATCAAAACCACTGCGTCGATCACTCAGCTACCAAACGGATCACTGAAGCAAAGACGCGACACCACGGTGACGGTGCTGGAAGAGGAGCACGAGGAGAAGGACCAATTCACAAGTAAGCTGAAAGGGGTTTGTAATACAGTACAGTATGTGCAGTACAACAGTGATTATCAAAGAGTTTGTACAGTGTTGATTTGTTTCAGGCGTGTGTTGCTTTGGGCCAGAGAGAAGGACGATGTGGTATTTCCTGGAGATTCCCAACTCTTCCTCGCCAGCCAAAGTGTTCTCCGGTATCAGTATGCTTTTTATCTGCACTTCAGTAGTGGGCCTGATTGTTGGCTCACTGCCTGACTGTCAAGATGAAAAGGGGGACCCGATACCACTGCTGGTTCATTTGGAGCAATTTTGTGTAGCCTGGTTCACACTGGAGTATCTGGCACGCTTCATTGTGGTGGGTAACAAGTGCCACTTCTGCCGAACTACCCTCAACATCATCGACATTTTAGCCATCACGCCTTTCTACATCGAACTAATTCTGGCACTGATGGGCATTGAACCAGAAGAACTAGAGACTGTGAAAGGGGCACTGTTGGCCATGCGTCTGCTGCGTGTCATCCGGGTTACTCGCGTTTTGAAGCTTGCCCGCTACTCAGATGGCATACAGAATTTCGGAGCAAGTCTCTCCAACAGTCGACAGGAGTTTCTCATGCTCGCCATTAGCATGTCCGTTTCTATCCTTCTCTTCTCCACCACTGTCTACTATCTTGAAAAGGGCGAGGATAGCACCCCGTTTACTACGATCCCTTCAGCATTCTGGTGGTGCATTGTAACCATGACCACGGTGGGATACGGAGACATGGTGCCAAATACAGTTTGTAAGCGAGTTTGCTTGGTTTTATCACCGCCCATTTAAAACTGACCATATGTACGCTACCTACGCTACTCTGCGATTGCACACGACACGCAACACACCCTTTCCTTTCCACTTTCAGTAGGTAAATTCGTGGCGAGCTTCGCGACAATCTCTGGCGTTGTGGTACTGGCTTATCCGATCACACTAATAGTGGGCAAATTCAACACCAGCTACAAGCTAGGTCAACAGCAAAGTAGCAGCGGTTCAGGAGTGGCTGCAAAGGGACCCACAACGACTGCTGCGGAAATGGACACGACAGTTCGAAGTACGCAGCCCAGGCGTCCAATTATTCTTAGTGCCAGTCGTCGCAAACAGTCCATGACTGCCGATGCTTATCATGCGGATGCCAAGGAACTCACTCACCTCACACAAAACGAAACGGATAACGTTGTCTAAATAACGCATAATGCACAGTTGTCAACAGTTTTGCCGTTCATTACCCCATGATTTGTAAACCCTTGGGCGCATAAATATCTTCGGTTGCTCAACCTCCAACAGGTATGGTTTTGTGTTCTCGAAGAAACCACATTGCTGTCATGTCACTTTCAGCGCATTACTATTCGCATGCATGCAAGCACTGCTTGAATTCGAGAGATGATGGTCGGTGGGTACGGCATGAGCAGGGCAACACTCCAGCAGGTCAGGTACCACGATGTTCTCCTGACTTTCGTTTTCTTTTCTTTTTTTCTGCTTTCGTTTTCGATATATCTGATGGTGCCTGGTCTACAGGTTAGTACCTAGGTACATAACGAAATGTACGTAGGTGTAATAGGTATACAAACATAGCAGAGCAGCAATAAATAAATATATTATTATGCACACGCATCTTATGTTACCACGTACGATATGGTTATCGATCACATTTTCATGCTGCCTTTTAGTCCTTTGGAACAAATCTTTGGTAGAGAAGCAAGCAACCCCATTGCAGATCAGTAGCCTCTATAATATGCATGAAAGTAATTATTGTGCCAAATTTTCTCCTAATTATATGCCGGGTGATCGGGATAATCTTCGGCAATGAAAACGTAGTAAGTCCAGTAGGCGATGTTGAAGATGATGAAGCTG
Source organism: Epsilonema sp. ZAB3_2 (assembly GCA_030247985.1). Taxonomy (NCBI): domain Eukaryota; kingdom Metazoa; phylum Nematoda; class Chromadorea; order Desmodorida; family Epsilonematidae; genus Epsilonema; species Epsilonema sp. ZAB3_2. The sequence continues at coordinate 6,612 of JASAMW010006958.1, forward strand.
AGTGGAAACAGGTATCGGCATTTGCGATCGATGGCTAGCGCCGTCTTCCGACTCTGCACCTTCTTCAGCACGCGCATCTTTTTCATCGAGTCCATCCACTGTTCGCGCACGGCCCCTTTCAACTGCGCAGATCTGCTCTTGCTCTGCTTCCGTCTTCTCGCCGCCTCCTCCTCTTCTGCCACCGCCTCCTCATCATCGTCCTCCTCCGCTTCCGCTTCAACTTGCTCTGATTCCGCGCTCGTTAGTCGCGTGGTCTCCGTGCTTTTCTGCGATAACGCGTCCGCAACAGTAGTTGTAAAGCGCACATTTCGCTGAGTCAGCATCGTTTCTTGCAGACTAGGATGCGTAGGAGACATCGAGTCAAAGCTGGGGTTTTCGCAGGGGCCAACGGAGGAAGATCGACGCTCCCACACAGCCACCGACTGCATCAACTGTCCGCTGCTCAGGTTGCCGTTCGGGGCTTTCTACACAAAAACCCACACAACAGAAACACAAGAAAACCAAAAAACGAACGAAACCAACACCCACAAAAACAAAAAAAAAAAAAAAAAAAACCAACCACACCCAAACATAATATTTTATGTATGAATACGCCGCTTATAGCTACACAATCAATGAACCGCTGAAACGTTTTATGCGCCTCCCCCTTTAAATAGACTCCTACCGGATTGATGGGAGAAAGAATGAGCGGTGATTGCGATAATGTGGTGTCTAAGAGCATGGGGTCGGTAGCAGTGGGAAGAGAGGAAGGAGCTGGAGACGCGGAGATTCTACCGCTTCTCCCAGCTCTGGCGGAAGCTTTTCGAGATCTCAGACTGCGCCATCCTGACGTCAATGTCTTTTTAGCGCTACGGAACAGACTGCGTTTGCTGGTGCTCTGCTTGCGTCGTGCGCAGAAGTTGACAATAGTGAACTCGATCATGACGCCGAAGACGAAGCCCATGCAAGTGCCCATCCACACGTCAATGGCCTTGATGTAGGATACCTGGAGGATAAGCAAAGCGACCGACAGACAGTTGCTCTTGCGCCCGTCGACTGTCCAACAAACAGCGTGCTATGCTTGAGTGCGTGGAACTTTATGAGCTGAAGCACTATATCGGCGCCGTTCATATGAGAAGCTCCACGTCCACATACGCACAGTCAAGACGACAGCGTTTTATGTGTAGATGTATGTACTGTAGTGCATAGTGTAGGTGTACCTGAGGAAGCGCGAGCCTGGCGGCGGATGCCTGAGTGGCGAGAGTGAGCAGAGTGGTGATGCAGAGGGAGACGCGTCCAGGCACTGCGTCGATGTCCAGCCAGAAGCTGAACCATGAGATCACCACGATCAACACTGTCGGAATGTAACTCTGCAGAATATGATGCATCATCTCTCGCTTCACGAAAAAGCCAGCCCGCAAACACGACCAGATACCTGAACACCAATCACACCCGTGCATTTTCTGTTTACCGGTCAACGTGCCCGCCGATAATACCGATTGCGTATGTCCCATCGCAATAGGTGGAGTCAATACTGACCAACGTCATGTCAGGTAGCTTGATATCCGGATTCTTATCTATTGGCGTTCCCTCTGCCCAGCGCAAATTTAATTGCTCAATGTCATAAGCATCTGTACATAGGCACAAACAAAGAAAACTTCACAGAGGCAGCAACACATTTCCAGACGGACAGCTTATGGCGCAAGGCTCTTACAACTGAGAAGGCGAATGTTGCAGCGCTGTCGATCCAAAGGATACTTCATCAGGTTCATCATGCACATGACAGTCAGAGAAATTCTATACACACACAACACACATCCCTCGCAAGAATTGTATTTTTATTATATTTTATATTGCTATTATAATTTGTCTATGCTAGGAAAGCAAAAAGGCGCCCAAATAGCCAAGGCCAACGCAGCAGCCAAAAAGCCAGACCAACCAAAGCCCCAAAACAGCACACAGCGCAACAACCACCCTCCACCAACCACCACCACGCAAATCAACAACCCAAAGACCAAACACCACCAGCCCCAAAAAACAACCAACAACACCAAAAATCCAAAAAAGACAAAAACTCTCCAAACCCAAAAAACAAAAAAACCAAAAAAAACAACAAAAAAAAACACCATACCCCCAAAAAAAAAACAAATACCAAAAAAAAAAAAAAAAAACCCCTGCTATTTTATATGTCAAGCATGCGCCAATATCACTTGAACAAACCTGCAGTCGTAGTACACTGTGCCATCTTCATAGATCCAGAGGAGAAAGTTGGGCGCGGTCACTGTGTGAAACTTGGACTCTCTCGCATTGGCAAAGTACAGATCTGGGTGCCACAGTTGATGAAATATCTTCCTATCCTTCACCAGCACCCGCTTTCCACTTTTGTGCTGTAGTCGATGATCCCGCCAAGTTTCTTGGAAGTAGATATCAACGTGAAAATCCTTGTAAGAAAACGGTCAAAAACAAATTTGATTCTGTACGTGTAGCACTGCGGAATGTCGGTTCGGGCACTTATCTATCTACTATCCTTATTCGTGCATAGCTTAGCTTGTTTCATCTTTGGACCTACTACTGTACGTTCGTACTTCCTGCACGCAGAAAAAACTTTTATTGCTTTACTTACCATGGATTGAGCTTGAAAAGAAGACAGGCCCTCAATATACATCTGCACCGAAACGTTCGTTGGATAACCTTTTCATAAACATTTTACACATAAAAGTAGTACATATCGTACGTACGTGCATGCCGGTATAGAAGTATGAACTGTAACTATGTAACATTCGTACAAGTACAAGCTTTAAAATACCTGTGTCTTGAGTGGGGGTGGCATGAAAATCGTAGCTAGTATTCTTGAGAATCTCCAGCAAAACAGCAGGTACAGCCGACCTGAAAGCGTGGATATGCCGTGGATATAAGAGAATGAAGCAGAAAGTGGAAAGATGGAGCGGAAGTGCGGAAGCGTTTAAGCTGCGGCAGCGCCTGTCAACTTTTTCACGGCTCTTAATCAGATCTTCTCTGGTGACCACGGTAGAGCACATTGGAGAACCATTCAAGAAAACGCCAGATGAACTTCACCAGTTTCGTCTAATTTGCTGGAGCAAGTTGTGCTAGATTGTGCACCAGGAACACTTTTGGAAGTTCTTGAAAGTCGGCAAATATGAAATGAATAGCGGTCAATGCAATCGTATTTACGTACAGTACATACTAGGTTGCGAAGAAAATAATATTCCTCACGTCTGAAAAGTATCCAGCTTTACGTATGGAAGTGGCATGGCATGTCATCGCTCTTCACCCGTACTCTACTAGTATATTCGCGACAAAAAGTGGCTCAGCTTCGACATACGTGCTTGGCTTGGCAAGCCGCAAGAAAATCGGAAAATACTAAAAAAATGACTGGATCAGGAAGCGCCATTATTATTGCTCCGACCCATGGTATGGTATATATAACAATCTTTGAAAGTGCAAAATTGCACAGTAGGCTCCGAACCAGGTTCATAAATATGAAACAAAATAAAATAAAAACCGAAAATCAATCTGCCTCTGCAAAGTGGAAAAGACAGTTGAAGTCCTCGATCCTCACAGTAGTACATTTTTATTGTAATCTAAGAGGACTGCGACCATTTTAAGAGATAGAAAACTTCCTCCACCTACCGCACGCAATTTATTTCATAATTGTATATGGAAATCGAATTTCACTTAAAGGAATCCACGCACGCGTGTATTATTCGACTCAGTTACCATGATCATTGATCCTAAAGACTAACCTCACGGTCTGTCTATTACGCATAATAATAAGGGTGTCTCATAATAAACGGTCCCCCTGCCCGTGCATGAGGCGAAACCCCTGTCGCATGCTTTTGGTGCGTCGTATTTTTGTTTTTTGTGGCAGGCTTAGTGAGATGTGTATGCAAATTTAGCTTCCGGCCCAGTGGAAGCGCTCAACATCTTTTTTCCTCCGCGGAAAACAAGATAGACGAACAGGTAGCCGATAAGGGGTAATTTTTTTCATGAGTCATAAAACAAATTAGCATGACCAACAAAATACGACGCACCAATGAGAAATGTGACCGTGGATTATCCCCACGTGACAGTAGGGAACTCATTCGAACAGGGGTAGCAATGGTAGGAAATGTTTTTCCTACGGACGACGTCGAGCAACATATTTTAACCATATCGAAATTCACATCCGTGCGGGGTCTCCTTGAAGAATAGCTGAAGTTTTGTCAACTTAGTTGACAGTCGATGCAGAATACGGAAAAGGCATAACCTCAAACCAGATGTCGGTTCGCACAGTACATGCACGGAAAGGTGGACGGTTTATTATGAGACACTCTGTACATACCGTATACCATTCCAAGCTTCAAGTCATATTTTATTATCTTTCTGCTTTTACAGCAAATTCTTGGCCATTCCGAGCGAAGAGGTAAAAGTGCACACATACGGTGAATTTGCGCGCACGCTTGCAAGCGCACTTTGACAGTACAGTAGGGGGAAAATAATATAAAAAAAGCCATTTACGGCTTGTCATCAGATTAAGTAGCCAAGTTGGAAAAATGTGAACCGTTTCCTGAGTCGCAATGAAGCACGCAGATCAAACTTGAGTGTAGCAGCCTAAGAATGATGGCGACACACGCAGGCGCAAGCCATATTATGGGAGACATGGAAGTTTGAAGAACAGTTTCCGTTTCTGGGATTTATCGAGGCGATCTCTAATATGGGCATTTACTTGATCACTCGCGCAGCAAATTGACTTGAAAGTGGAAAAAGGCTCTCTCCGCATATTAAAAAAAGAAAAGTGGGCACATCCGTCAGTATTGATAATCTTCACCACTATCACATTAACAAAGCTACTTCAAAGCTGGCAAAGGAGAGGACAGTTTGAAGAAATTTTTTTGACATATCCACACCAAGCAACATTAGAAGAGTGTTTACGTAGAAAGTTAGCTATGTATATCCTGTACATAGCCTTAGAACTGTCAGCCCAACCACTTCCTCTTCCCCGCACCAAGAACTGATAACCTAACTTGAGAAAGAAAGTGCCTGCACGAATGCATTCTTGACGCAGTCTACAGAGTGTCTCAAAATAAACCATCCACCTTTCCGTGCATGTAACTCTGGAACCACACCTCAGATTTTTATGCGGTTTTTTCTATTTTGTAGCCAAGGCTTCAACTGAGATGTACACAAAATTTCAGCTATTTAGTCCACACACTTCGGAAATTGCGACGGTTTGAATCTAGAAACTCAAAATCGGCGTTTTTCTTTAGTATGGAGAAAATTTCGGTTTTAATTTTTCAAGATACCCAGTTCCATGCGTTTGCTATGTTGGCACTGGGGCTAATGCATGAGATACACATTTCCTAGCATTTTGGGACATCTTTTTTCATTACGAGACAAATTTTATTTTAAACCATGCACAGAAGACCCCTAGTCGACACTACCAGTTCGAAAAACCCTCGTTTTTTGACCGCCGGAGAAAGAAGGTGTTTCAATAGCTTCCAGTGGGCCTATTAAGCTAAAATTTTGTACACATCTCAGTTGAAGCCTTGGCTACAAAATAGAAAAAACCGCATAAAAATCTGAGTTGTGGTTCCAGAGTTACATGCACGGAAAGGTGGATGGTTTATTATGAGACACCCTGTACAACGCAGCACACGCGGAATAAAACGGTGCCATTGCTATAGCAGTAACGTGCACTAAAACCCCCATCCTTTGATATCCAAACTACGGAAAAAGAAAACACTGTTGTACGGTAAGCAAGTAGTCATCAGACGACACGCAGTCGAACAGCACGGCAGCAAAACGGTTGCCAAATGTGGTGTACAGCTGCGGGCTTAGAAGGAGAATAAGCAAGAAAGAAGCTACAGTACAGTACGAACTTACGTACGTACGTACGTACGTACCTAAATCAATGGAAGCGCAA